>JAODAL010050804.1:0-27135 GCA_025379985.1 Phyllomedusa bahiana | reverse complement strand
CTTTATTGAAGAACTGTACTACAAAGACAGCAAATTAAAAGTGTATTTAAATCCCTATAATTTACAACTGGCAAATAGGATTAGAAATAGATTTTTTTCTATGAAATATCTGTGAAATTTGGTCTTATGGAAGAACCCTGACTCCAATGCAGCAGTCTTCTTGAATCCTTATACTTTGCAACTGGCAACTAGGATTACATATAGAATTTTTTCTATGGCATATCTGTGAAATGGGGTCTTATGGAAGAACGGTATCTTGTACACCGGCTGTCCCCCCAAAACTGCAGTAACAAAATTTTGGGCACGGAATTAAATTTTCTGCAAGAAACCAGTATATCACAGCAATTTCTTTTTAGAGCAGATTTCCTAACAGTGTCTTGTGCACAAGCTTTCCCCCCAAAACTGCAGCAAGGAACTTTTGGGCATCAAAATAAAGATGGTAAAGATGCAGTCACCAGCAATATCAAAATCCCTAACTACTACTATCTAGTATTCCCTAATCTTGCTGTACACCAGCCCTAACTAATCTAGCAGCTTTACCTTTGTGAAATTGTTTGGATATGGTGTGAATGCCTGCTTTGAAACAAGCACAGCAGAGAGAGCAGTGTGTTCAGTTCACAGGCTCTAGTCGTAATGGCATTCACCAAGAAATATAGTGACATAGATAAAACAGGGTCATATGATGTTAGCAGCCAATGAGATCCCTACACCCCTCACTGATGACGTTCTTGACCTCCCTCTGTGCTCTGCATTGATTGGCCGGCCGCCAAAATTACAGAAAACGGCGCAATCTGAAGTCTCAATCTCGATTTTTTTTTTACCCGTTTTTGAGGAAAAAATCGGATCGGATCGATATCGAGAAAACTGTAAAAAACAAATCGATTTTAACTTTTCTCAGTTAGATTGCTCAACACTACTTGTGAGTCAGAGATATAGTATTGCTGCTATTTAAAGCATTGATGCAGCCTCACTTGGAATATGCTGTTCAGTTCTGGACCCCAGCTTATAGAAAGGATGTAGTGAAGCTAGAGAAAGTGAAAAGACGAGCAACCAAGCTTATAAGGGGAATGGAGCATCTTAGATATGAGGAGAGGTTAAAATAATCAAAAGTTTTTAGTCTGGAGAAAAGGTGATTATGGGGAGATATAAGCATATAGATGGTTCCTACAAAAAAAAAAAAAAAAAGTTAAGTTATTTCATGTAAGGCTATGTCTCCACTGCACAGAAAAATGTTTCTAAAAACCTGGAACAAACAACTGTAGAGATGTCCCAAAGACTTCTTTAGTAGTCTCCACAGAACATCTTTTTCCTGCTCGTTTTTGCTACTGGTTGTTTTTTGAAATATGTTACAAAAAACGCCAGAGCAGAAAATTTACTATTGGTGTTATTGTAAAGCGCCTGGCGTTTTTTGGCGCATTTTTAGGTATGTTTTTTACACCTGTCTTTTTGCAGAAGTCCATAGAAATATATGTTCTGCATTTCTGCAATAAAATGAATGTAAAAATCATGTCAAAATTGCACCAAAAATTGTGCCAAAAAAACGCAAAACGTGACATGCAGTGGACAAAAAACTCAGTTTTTTGAACGTTTTAAGATTTGGTTTTCAGGTCGTTTTTTGACCACTGCTAAGTAGACATAGTCTATAACCTCTTAAAAAAACATCTGGAGAAAAAAGGATTTAATCTCCAGAGAAGAAAAGCCTTCTTCACCATGAGAACTGTGAATCTATGGAATAACCTGCCAGAGGATCTGGTCACAGCAGGAACAGGTGAGGGCTTCACGAAACTATTAAATAACCACTTACTGCCAAATAAAATTAATACTTATGTAGCTATATAAAATGTCTAGCTCCAGTCTGATAGCAACTCTGTGATCAGGAATTTTATATTAATTTAGGGCAAAGTGTTTCTTGCTTCATGGTTTTCAGAGTCTTCATCAGTGAGGGGGCAAAACTTAACACTTCACTCTACCCTTCATCCACATCTTTCCCAATCCTTGGTTAAACCTAATTGACATATGTCTTTTTTCAACCAGACTAACTATATAATTAGTATATTAAAATATCTGTAATAATATTATATATATATTATATATATATATTTTATATATAATATTTTTATATAATATTATATATATATATATATATATATATATATATGTGTATATATATATGTATATAATATATATATATATGTATTTATATATATATATATATATATATATATATTATATTATATAATTATAAAAAACTTTGTATCCTACAAATACCAAGATGAAACAATATAGAGTGGACTAACCCTTTAACCCCTTTCCGCCTTCTAATGTACAAGTAATTCATAATGTTCGGGGAGGGAGTATGGAGCAAACTCCAGTACGCTGGTGCTGGCTGTTAATTATAGCTCAAATTCTCTGTCAGATGTCAGAATCGGACATAACTTAATAGCGGGATTGCAGGCATTCGGCATGTCAGCCAGGGTCCTAATGAAGGCCCATCAACTGCCTTGCTACTACTCCTAAAAAATGAAATGAAATACATGTATTTTATAACCCTGCCTCCCTAGACAATATAATAAAAGTGATCAAAAAGTTGCATGTAAACCAAAATGGTAGCAAAGTCATATTGGCACTAGACTGCGCCTGTATGTATGAGCTGCAGACAAACAGGTTCATACATTCTGGTACATTCTACACTGCTTTAATGCTTTTTAGTAGTGTTGAGTGATTATTATCGACAAAGTTGAAATCGGCACAGTTTTTATGTTGATCTAAATTTTTAGATCATGCGATAATTTAGGTTAAAATCTGTGCATCATCTATTAAGATCGCGCCATTTTCGGCGCTTCCTGTAATTTTGGCGGCAAGCAAATCAGCTTACAGAATAGAGCAGGGTGAGATGTGTGTGCGACGTCATGACTGGGACGTGTATGGTTGCGATTGGCTGGAAAAATCACATGACCTCGTTTCCTGTTCAGCCTCAGTGTCTCTCAGCGTCTCAGAGCAGAAGGACGTGCGCTCTGCTTGTGTCCAAACAGCTCAGCGAAATTATTCTATTTCTTTACAGAGAAACCTCTACAATTAGCTGTGATCCTTACAATTTATTTATATTAGAGATTGGAAGATTTTTTGTAGTTAGGTAGAGAATTTTAAAGGAGCATCTACCGCTGTATAGTCACGGGGGGGAGGGAGGGGGGGCCCCCGCGGGCGAACACAGACAAGCTCTATAAAGAATACTGGATAAAGTTCACCAAGACTTAGTGTAGACATTGCACTGCAATAGCTTTATTATTAACAGTTTTCTATTGAAATATTGGGCAGCCTGAACTTATAGGATACACATCTTTTCTAGTAACTGCAGGTCTCTTTGTTAGGTGCAAAACTCCACTTTTATTATCAGTATACATTTCAGATAGGTGCTCATTTTCAATTTTGCCCATTCCACCTTTGTTGATATATCCACCTTGCACTTAAATTTTAATCCAGCAATTTTATAGTCACCACAGGTGAATTGAAAGGTGCCAAAAATACCTTGTATTATCCGAATACATAACAGATACGTGTTTTTTACTTTGGCGCACTACAGCTTGTTCATTCGAGGCAGCTTGCACTTGAATCTGAATCCAGCAATTTTATAGTCACCACAGGTGAATTGATAGGTGCCAAAAATACCTCGTATTATACGAACACATAACAGATTCGTGTTTTTTGACTTTGGCGCACTACAGCTTTGTTCATTGAGGCAGCTTGCACTTGAATCTGAATCCAGCAATTTTGTAGTCACCACAGGTGAATTGATAGGTGCCAAAAATACCTTGTATTATCCGAATACATTTCAGATACGTGTTTTTTCACTTTGGCGCAGGCCAGCTTTGTTGATAGATCTACTTTGCAGTTAAATTTGAATACAGCAATTTTGTAGTCACCACAGGTGAATTGATAGGTGCCAAAAATACCTTTTATTATCCGAATACATTTCAGATACGTGTTTTTTCACTTTGGCGCAGGCCAGCTTTGTTTATAGATCTACTTTGCAGTTAATTTGAAATCCAGTATTTTTGTGTTTGAAATTTTTAGGTGATAAATATTGTATTATCCGTCTTTAGAAGGTTTTACTTGGCCGGTCTTTTAAGTCATAATTATAATTGATTTGGTATAGTTGAATACAGCAAATTGTGTTTTGATTGAGGAATGTTGGCATCTAAGTTTGGGATTTTGCCGTCTTTTTAAACAGTGGCTGAGAAGTCATTTTTATAATTTTTTGGGTCATGTAGCTGTGAAAATACAGCAATATAACAGGTTTCCCTTTTAAAAAAATGTTGTTTCTACAGTGGCATTTGTTCCCTTTACAATTTTCAAAGTGGCTCAATGTCATGCTTTTAATTTTTTGGGCATGTGCTTTGAAATGCAGCATACTACAGGGTCCTATTATAAAAAAAATGTTGTTTCTAACAGACATTTGTTCTTCACAATTGTCAAGAGTGGCTCAAGGGTGATGGTGCTGTCAGAAACAGGAATAGGTAGGGGCACTGTTAATGGACACATATTGCAAAATGACTTGTTTTTGCAAGATATTTAACATAGCTATCAATCCCTGTATTGAGACAACCCATTTAATACAATTAAAAAAAGAGAAACAAAGACATGGTGGGATTCCATCCTATTTTAAACCTGTGTTTTCTAGAATTAAACTACTAAAAAACTTGCATGTACAAAATAGCTGGTAAAAAAAATTCCTCTGAATTGTACAAGGGAGGTACAGGAAAACTTGACCAGATGTAGGTTATTCAGAGGACATGGAGTATGGAGCACGGACAGAGAACAAAGTACAGAGACAATTTCCTCCAGCACGTTGAGTTAAAATAAGAAAAAGAATGCCAAGAAAAAGGGCACTGGGTGGAACAGGAGCATTAACCACCAGTATTTCCAAGTGAAGCTCAATTGGTCCGAAACTCATACGGAGGGGCAAGCGCTACCAGGACAGGGACAGTATATGTCCAGTGAAACTAAAATGGTGGTTGAAAGACTCCTATTTCCGGGCACTTTTTAATCTGTGGGTCAGACAGGTTTAATGGTCATTCTGCGGTACAGGACAGATATAGTTAATGTCCAGTTCAACTAAAATGGTGGTTCAAAGACTCCTTTTCCCGGCACTTTTTAATTTGGGGGTCAGACCGGTTTAATGGTCATACTGCGGTCCAGGACAGATATAGTCAATGTCCAGTTCAACTAAAATGGTGGTTGAAAGACTCCATTTTCCGGCACTTTTTAATCTGGGGTCATGCAGGTTTGGGGCTCATGCTGTGGCCCAGGACAGGTATAGTCAATTTCAGTGAAACTAAAATGGTGGTTGAAAGACTCCTTTTCCCGGCACTTTTGAATCTGGGGTCATGCAGGTTTGGGGCTCATGCTATGGCCCAGGACATGTATAGTCAATGTCCAGTTCAACTAAAATGGTGGTTGAAAGACTCCTTTTTGCGGCACTTTTTAAATCTGGGGGTCATGCAGGTTTGGGGCTCATGCTGCGTTCCAGGACAGGGATATTCAATGTCCAGTTCAAATCAAACTGCTTCCTGGCACTTTTTAATTTGTGGGTGATGCAGGTTTAAGGGTCATACTGTGGTACAAGACAGGGATAGTGAATGTTGTGTTTTTTTTTTTCTGTGGCTTTTATAACCTAATTGTGTTGCCTAAGATGTAGCACGTATCCATTTGATTGTTGTGGATGTTAATTCCAGCTTCTCCAGCCCTGTTTGGGTGTAAGAATGAAGGTGTTGTTGCTCTCCCATAGACTTTAATGGTCATCGCTCATAATCGACTGCTCACTATCGACTAACTTGTCGATGATGGTCGACTATCGATCATCGACCGATGTCGATGGTCAACGTAATCGCTCAACAGTACTTTTTAGAACTGGCCTGTCAACACCAACGTTCATACATGTCGCCCTTAATTAGGAAATCTCAGTCCTGACAGTCCACTTAAATGCACTAAATAAACAATTGTGCCTGTCTGGCCATTACCAATGGAATTTAGCAATGAGTAATAACCAGTATAAGATAAATGACAGATGTTTGAAAATCACATTGACTTATAAATTTGAATATTTATTGCTTCTTAAACTTCCCATATCAATTAATTGAGATGGGAATACCCCTTTAAGTCAAAATTTGTAAAAGTAGATAAAGATACCTTGAGTGATACAAGTCTCAACTAATGGCATTACAGGTTTTTGTATATGTTACAAAGTTTTAACAAATATAAGGTAATGCAGCTCCATGCTGGGTTTATATACTTAGCAAGAAAGAGGGATCAAATGAGTATGAGGCCATTAATTCCAGTTGACAGCTCCTACAGACTTTGGTTGGTTTGGAGGAGCGAGTTCCTAATAGTAACCAGTCTACTTGGAGAATATGGTACAAGAAGACATGCTCACACTTTCCAATATCAATGCTGAACTAAAGAATGCTTGATGGTTAAAGAAACAAATATACAGTATTCAAAAAGTGTTGCAACAATTAAGCACAAGACTTAATTACGACAGTAATAGGCTTGTGGTTCTGAATCGTGTAGCACATACTTTCGTTCATGGCCCAGTCACTAGTCCTTACTAATTTGGTGCCAGTGATCTCCAGTAGCTCTTGCTCTTTCTGTCAGCTCAGCTTCATATTTAGCAGTATCATTCTACTGACACAACGTCCATTATTATTTGTAGGTACTACATCGTCTCTCCCAGAAGACTTTCTCTGTCTCCCTACAGTCATACTTTACTGCCACCTTTTCTGCTCTTCTCACAGAGCTCTTTGGTGGAAAAGGAGAATGCCTCTTTTCTTGTCTGTAAAGCTCTATTGTTGCCATACATTTTACTCTTCAGCTTACTAGTGGAAGGGAGAGTTCCTCCTCACCCACACTCACTTAAGTAGTTTAGATTTGATGCAAATACATGCTTGAAAACATGACAATAGCAGAGGAGTCAGGATAAAAGGTTGGGCTACTTAGGTGTTGGGGTAATTTAAAAATAAATAAATAAGGGGAACAATCCATTAAGAAAGGAGGAAATTTTGTAGTCAACTAGAGGATGAGGAAGCACAATAAGATGTAAATTTATGTGATCAGCAGAACAGGTTGTTTGGTGGACAGTGGGAAAAGTTAAGAAAAGCTTTAACAAGCAATAAACATCAAGGTATCAAAACAGTCAGCTTAGATGAATGTTCAAAGGATTTCGGTTATATTGTAATTTAACAATTTTTTCACAGAGAATCTTAAGGGACTTATTGTTAATGCGATTGTCGCCTGGTCTTTGTATCCTCCCTTCTTTTTGTATCATAATTATATATGTGAATTGTGTGGATTTTTCTTTATTTTTGCATAAACCAATAAAAATAAATAAAGAAAAAAAGACTCACTGCTAGATGATTCCGCAGAGAGCAGGTAGATGGTGACAGGTGCACGGTTGGTGGAGATAGTTACAACTGATCCTAACTAACTGTCCCTGAGTGTTTCCCTAAAACATGCTCTCCCAAACACTAAAACCTCTATTCCTGAAATTTACCATAAAGCTGTTCTTCAAAAATGTCCCTAAGTTACAAATGACTAATATTGCAAGATCCAAAAACACCCTGGGCAAACTTATATTCTCAAGGACTATAAAACTTTAGAACTTGGCCAAATGGGACTAAGACAAGAAACAGCAATATAATAGTATTTGACACAACTGGACTAGACAATAGAATTCAAGAAACAGTAACTTGATATATAAGGACTAGATAATGGACATTGAAGTATACTTTGCAACCAGACTCAAATGAGCTTTATAAAGGCTAGGAGAATACTAATAAGCTTCAGGTGCACAGCCAGGCCAGCTGACATGCAAGAATTCTGAGCAGTTGACATGCAACTATCCCAAACAATTACACACACACAAGAGAAGACAGACATAACATAAAAAATCCTGCAGATCTACTAAGCAGCAGAGTACAAAATGGCAGGAGAATTCCTGCCATTTGTAACATAGGTGGATGGTTATTTATCTGAAAGCTGACCACATAATACTAGACTTCCCCTGAAGTGGTCACTGCAGGATAAATGCCTGGCTGGCTATGGCTGATTAACTGACTGACCTACCAGTCTGGAAACTGGAATATGGCCCTTGAAAACAATTCTGATTCAATGATATTTCACAATAAAATGTGGAAATGTTTAAAGCTGTGGGTGAATAAAGGCTGTAAATACTTTTCATAGCCACATATATTACTAGACATACATTTATATTCAGTTAGAGCTAATAAAACTGTTAATATTACCATTAAACCCATTTGTTACAGACATGAAATTCTGTACTCATTTTTCATCAAATTAATGCCTAAGTTCAATGCCGGCCTCACATTTCCCATGATATTTAAAACTTTTAATATTAGAAAATTTAGCACCAGAGTCATTAAAGAAACTGCGAATATGATGATCTTTAAAATTAGATGCTCTCTTGAATATAAATATCACCTCTTAAAGCAGGTCACGTAGTGAAATATCCAAATTTATTTTAAAATGTAGACTTTTGCCTTAAACTTTGTGCAAGTAATGTGTGTATTTAACAAATGAATATTTTACTATTCTAAAAGATGATTACTTTATTTGTTAAACTGTTTCATGAAGCAAATTGTCAATACACAATATGACCAAAAGTGCAGACGTGGACAAAATTGTTGGTACCTTTCTGTTAAAGAAAGAAACACAATGCTCACTGAAATAACTTGATACTTTCAAAAGTAATAATGCATTTAAGTTTACTGAAAATCAACTGATGTAAATCAGACATTGCTTTTAAAGTGTTGAGCTGGAACGTGCAGTATGGAGAAGGTACCTTCACACCTGAGCCAGCAGGAGCAGTTTGTTCATGAGGTTTGCAGAAAAAAAGGAAAAAGGCAGCACTTCAAAAAATAATGTGGTTTTATTGACCCAACAGCAGCTGTATGCTGCTGTTGGGTTAATAAAACCACGTTATTTTTTGAAGTGCTACGTTTTTCCTTTTTTTCTGCATGTATTTTTTGGCCTTGATCCTGGTCCTGAAGGCGTGCACTCTTCTATTTTTGAGAATTTTGATACATTTTTGCTGCTGGCACACAATTTCAATGTTCATGAGGTTTGGGCCAAATACCTGCAGACAAGGGCAGAAGTATCATTGAGAGATTCAGAAATAATTTGTTTTCAATGATTGCCTGAAAAGGTTATGGAACAAAATATTAAGTTAAGGGGCCATCATTTCTGTCAGGGTCAGTTTTATTTGTATTTTTTTGTTATTTTTTTGTTGAACCAAAATTCAAATGCAATTTCTGATCTTCATTAGTTGATTTTCAGAAAATTTCAATTTATTATTCCTTTTGTGAGTTACTTCACTGACCACTGTTGGTTTTTCTGTCTTCAATGGAAAGGGACCAACAATTTGTTCCATATAATGATTATTTAGTTAATTGATTTTAGCCACACTCATTACATTTAGATGCAGAAGTGACAGATTTTAAAATGATATGATAATGAAATATGACAGAAACTGGTAGAGCACACCTCAGAGCCCCTACTACTATCTGATCACAGTCTTCGTTATCTCTTCACAGCTATGAGAATGTGTTGGACAACAGATCCCAGCAACCCCACAGCAATACATTTTTAATTGTACTGCTTTGTCTAATGGTATATGAATGTCTGTGTAGATTTCACCCCAGCACTGTCTTCAATAATTGCCCTTTGTTTATTTGTAACAATCGGCAATCAAAAAACGGGACTAATAACCATCTAAAAAAAATGGGTATAATACAATATGTAAACACACCACACAAAACAACACTACCCAAAACAATATAATAAACACAAGATGAATTTTATTGCAATATATACATATACACGTAGAAACAATATAAAAAATACAATAAAAAAGCGGTGCTGGAGTATTGAAGGCACTACCACAAGGTAAGTATCCCAATATGAAACAGAGTAAACATATTACCACACACTCAATAAGAGTAAATCAGATGCAAGTAATACAACCCTAACATCAATTCATATAGAAAATACATATACAGTATATACTCAAGTTTAAGCCGAGGCACCTACTTTTGCCCCAAAAAACGGGAAAGCTTATTGACTCGAGTATAAGCCTAAGGTGGAAAATGCAGCGGCTACTGGTAAATATCAAAAATAAAAATGGATACCAATAAAATTACATAGGCAGTTTAATGTCCCCAATAGGCAGATATAGGCTGGTATAGGCAGTTTAATGTCTCCCATAGGCAGGTTAAATGCTGGTATAGGCAGCTATAGGTCCCCATAGGCAGGTTATAGGCAGGTAATTGCCCCCATAGGCAGGTTATAGGCAGGTATAGGCCTCATAGGCAGGTTATAGGCAGCTATAGGTCCTCATAGGCAGGTTATAGGCAGTTCTAGGCAGGTATATTTTCCTCATTGAAAGGCTATAGACAGGTATAGGTCCCTCTAGGCAGGTTATACGCAGGCATAAGCAGGGTTTTAAAACAAAAAAACAAACACTTACCTCGATCCCCCACCGCCCCGCCTCCTGGGCGCTCCGCTCCGTCTTCTCGGCATAGAGTGCGTGATGTCGTCATCAGGCCGCGCATGCAGTGTGATGACACACACTGCCTGTACAGGAAACTCTGGACAGTCATGAGTTTGCGGCCGCCCGGAGTGCACTGCGGGGCAGGGAGCGCTCGCTCTCTGCTCCGCAGTGGTATCTCTTCACCTGTATGCGCTCCGGAGGTGTCGCATACAGGGGAAGAGATCGCCGACAGGGCCCGAGCCATGGCAGCACCCGGACGCTGTCGCTGCACTCGGAATTCAGTTATATGCGCTCCCTGAGGAGTCGCATATAGCTGAAACGTCCCTGTCGACACTCGGGCCATCGCAGCGCCCGAGCGCTGACAGTGACTCGAGTATAAGCCGAGGTCGTATGTTTCAGCACATTTTTTGTGCTGAAAAGCTCGGCTTATACTCGAGTATATAAGGTATAGAGTGAGATACTGACATATAGTACGCTGCACGATCATCAAATAAATAGAGAAAAGGGGACACAGACCAACTGTTGCCAGGAGACAACCCAACCCGCATTTCGCAAAGAAGGGTCGTCAGGGTCTGTGTTTATTTGTGTAGCTACTGACCCCACATATTCCCCTTGAAGTGTCTTCTCTCTGCTGGCCCATTTGTAACTCCACCCATTTCTGACACCTGGATTCACTGATTTATATCAATGAACTCCACATAGCATAGTATAAGTTAGAGAGCTCAGATCAGTTTTACCAAGGGTCTGTTTGCCATCTATAGAAGTGTCATATTTTGTAGTGACAGGTTTTAAAGTGATACGATGATGGAATATGACAGAATTGGCAGAAAAAGGCCAGAATATTCATCTTTCTTGTAAGTAACTGATCTTTTACAAATAACCATGCTCACTATTGCTATAGCCATCTACCTCCCATCCTACCACCCAGTCATGCCCCCTTAGAATTTTATCCACATCAGCTCTTCACTCTTTCCCTCACCCATGTATACATCTCGCACACTATTTTCCCTTCTCAACTACCACAAACCACCTACTTACATAGTGCCGCACAAATGCCACTCACATACATCACTGAACCATCTACTCTCACTTTTCATTCTTCAGCTTCTTGCTGCAGGGGACATCTCTCCTGATCCTGCCACCCTCCATTACTGCTAATTCCACCTCCTCTTCTGCCTCCTATAGAAACCCTGCTAACTTGGATGCTATTCAACGTACTGTACATCTTTTCCTGCCCCTTTTAAATGTGCGCTCTGAAATTCCCAATCTGTCTGTAACAAACTCACTGCTGTTCATGACCTGTTCCTGTTTAACTCCCTTGACCAGCTAGCTCCCAAAGAAACATGCCACCAAAAATCTTCCCCTGCTGCTCTCACCTTTGGTGGCCTACATTTCAGGCACACCCCCAGACCTGAGAACAGGCAGGGTGAAAGAATTGGCATACTTCTATCTCCACACTGCACTTACCAGGTCATTATTCCTGCACGCTCCTTCTCTCCCAACCTTTTGAGGTCCACACCTTCAGACTCTTTCGGCTATGTTCTCTCAGAGTCATGATTATATATAGATCCCCAGTTCCCACCAAATTTCTGGATCATTTTGCTGCATTTGGCTCCCTCATTTCCTCTCAATAGTTTTGAGCGTTTTTCGTTGGTTTATCGGGGGTCGATCTAGTCGAAAAGGGGGCCGCACGAAAAGGGTTTTTCAGTAGTGAAGCATCAAATTATGCGCGATGACCATTAAATCTATGGGAGATCAAAAACCTTCATTTTTTAAAACCCAAAAAAAGGCGGGAGAACTGAAATTAAAAATTCCACAACATCAAAGGATAGGCTACTCTTTGGGCAACAAAACTTGGGTTTTTAAAAAAAGGTCACAAAAAAAAAGTCACAGCCCTTTAAAATTCCCGGGTTTTTTGAAACCACAGCCTGCCCCTTTAAAAACCCTGCAACCCCCAAAATTAAAAAGTGCCAGAAGGCAGAAATATTTGAACCACCCATGTTTTTTAAACCCTGGCCCATTGAATATCCCTGCCTGGAACGCGGGCATGAGCCCCAACCTGCATACCCCCCACATTTAAAAATGCCGGAAAAAGGGTCTTTCAACCACCATTTTATTTTCCCACTGGACATTGACTATACCTGTCCGGGGCCCACACCCATGAGCCCCAAACCTGCAGGGCCCCCCACATTTAAAAGTGGGAAAACGGAGTTTTTTCCAACCCATTTTAGTTTCACGGGACATTGACTAAAACCGGGTCCTGGGCCCCCAGAAACCCCCCAAAACCTGCATGACCCCCACTTTTTAAAAAAGTGCCGGAAAAAGGACCCCTTTCAACCACCATTTTAAGTTTCCCCGGGACTTTTACTATCCCTTTCCGGGGCACAGCAGGGGACCCCAAACCTGCTGCCCCCCCCACTTTTAAAAAGTCCCGGGAAAAAAAGGATCTTTCAAGCCACCATTTTTTTCCCTGGACAGTGATAAAAACTTTCCGGGGGCCCCCACAGGGACCCAGGGGCCGGAGTTAATTTGGGTGCGGTGAAAGCCCGGGCTGGCGTCCGTCATCAAATTAACACGCGGGGTTAAAATGCCCTGACGCGCAGCAAGGGAAAACGTCATGTAAAGCAATTCCCGGAAGGGGAAAGTGTGAAACCCCAAACCCTTTTCTCGGTACACAGTAAATACCAGGGTAGCGCTTGCCCCTCCGTATGATAGGGGAAACCAATTGAGCTTCCTTTGGAAAATACTAGGGTTAACGCCCCTGTTACACCCGGGTTTCCCCCCTTTATTTTGGGCATTTTTTTTCTCTTTTATTCAACGTGTGGGGGAAAAATTGTCTTTTGTACTTTTTTTTCTCTGCCCGTGCTCCACCCCCCCCCCTTTCCCCCTAAAAAACCTACATCGGTCAATTTTCCTGTCCCTCCCTTGTACAATTCAGAGGAATTTTTTTAAAAAGCTTTTTTTGTACATGAAATTTTTTTTAGTACTTTTAATTTAGAAAAAAAATTTTTTAAAAAATAGGAGGGAATCCCCCATGTTTTTTGTTTCTCTTTTTTTCCCATTGAATTAAATGGGTTTTCTAAATTACGGGGGGGGGAATTTAAATGCTATGTTAAAATCTTGCAAAAACAAGTCTTTTTGAAATATGGTCCATTAACAGTCCCCCTACCTTTTCCTGTTTCGACAGCCCCATCCCCTTGAGCCATCTTGACAATTGTGAAAAAACAAATGTCTTTTAAAGAAACAAAAATTTTTAGAATGGGGACCTTAGTATGCTGCATTAAACAAAAAATCCCCCCAAAAAAATTTCAAAGCATGCCCCTTTGGGAGCCATTTTGGTCAATTGGAAGAAAAAAATGTCTTTTGAAAAAACCCATTTTTTTATAATGGGACCTGTATTATTGCTGCATTTAAAAGCACTTGCCCCCAAAAAATTTTTAAAATTTTGCCCCTTCTCAGCCCTGTTAAAAATTGTGGGGGAAAAATCCCACTTAGAAGCCACATTTCTTTTTAAAAAGGACCATGTTTATTGCTGTATCTAACAGCTCCCATGCCCCCAAAAAATTTTAAAAATATGACTTCCCGCCCTATTAAAAATTGTGAAGGGAGAAAAAACCCACTTAAAGCCATTTTTTCTTTTCCCAAAAGGCCCAATGATTTTTGCGGTATCTCAAAAGCAACATAAACCTAAAAATTCATGGTTTAATGCGAAAACTTTTTAAGAAAAGGGGAGTAAAGGGAAAATAGGGTTTGTCTTTAAAACCCCTTGCTGTCTTTTACAGTCTCCTCACAGAAAAAACAGCAAAATGAACTTTTGGGGAAAAAGAGAATAAAAATTGCAGTAAGAAATTATAATTTTAAAAAAAATTTTTAAAGAGGACCATTTTTGTTTGAAAAGGGGAAAGTGAAGTAGAATGGCAACTAATCGGGACCCCGGCAATTTTGGGCCACCAACATTATTTTAGAAGGGTTTCCCTGCCTGATTCATCTTTTATGAAAAATTTTAAAAAGAACCCCCATTATCTGTGGAAAACCGGGTGGTTTGTCTGTTAAATGATCCTCCCCCTGTCGAAGGTCCGCTCAGATTGACGCGGTTGCTGGCAGGACAACACCTCTAAAGGCGTGACGAGCCAGCTCGGGCCAATTTTTTCCCTTTTGGATAACCCCAAAATCCTATTGGGTCCGGGAAAACAAAGCCAAAAAAATCGGTGTTGAGCGCAGTAGTCGTGGGGACCCTGATCTTTAAACTGGTCTCTGTGTGGTTTGGTGTGTGCCCTGGGATTGCATTCTTTGGGGAGGGGTAAACAAAGAATTTCCAGAGGTCACCCATTAGGCCTTTTGCCAAAACCTTTCCCCCCTGCGCGTTTCGCTACTTTGGGCCCCTACTGCTGTCCCGTCGCTGATGTTTTTCCACCGGACATTTGGGAAAAATGAAGCAGACCCCAAAAAATGCTCCAGGGGATCAATCAGCATCTCCAAATTTTTTGCATTTTTACTCTCTATTTGGGGTGGGTTTGGGGGAAGGGAAAGTGCTGATTTTTTTTTTTGTACCGGGGGTCCCGGGGGTGGGCCCCCCATAAAATGTTTTTTTTTATTTTGATGGCCTTAATGCGAGGATCCCTGTTGGAGGAAAAAAGGAGCATCCAAGGCCCCAAAGTGGAGATGGAGCCTTGATTTCCCCAAACCTTTTGGGTCGGGGGCCCCCTAGGGAAACTGATTTCCCCCAAACTTCCTCCTCCGCCTCAAATTCGCGCCAAATTTTTTCCAAAAACAGGGACGTTCGGTAACATCCCCTGTCAGGAATACCTTCCTCCTCCCTCCTTCCTCCTCCCTGCCCCCCCGGGCCCGATTTAACACAAACCCTGGGCTTGCCTGAATGATGCACCCCCTTAGGGCTGATGCGCCAAACCCGGGGACTAGCCTGGAACCCCGAAAACCCCTGCCTAATGAAGCCCGATGAAAATTGGGGAAATGTAGGGGCCCTTTTGGATTTGACGGAGAGAAAAAAGGGTCCCGTTGTCCGCATCTGGGCCTCCCTCCTCCCGCTGGCGGGACCTGTTTTTCAGAGTGTCCAACGATCGTTCCCGAACTAAGATCAAACCACCAAAGTCATTCTGACAAGGTTGTCCGGGATGACCTTTTGGTTTGGCTTCTTCAAACGGGGAAGGATGGTGCAAAACTCTTTCCCTTGCCTCCACTCGGGTTGGGTTCAACCCCCCAGTGGGCCGGGGACCGTTCCCTTTTTCAGGCCCCGTGTCAAATTTTGTAATGGGGTAATGGCATTGGGGCTCTGCCACAAATCGCTTTGGGGATGTGGAGGGTGGAATTTTCCCGCGTGGTTTTCCCAAAATCAAAAAAGAACCCGGGTTTACGGGGGGGCCGGGAAAAGGGGCGCTGCCAAAAGCAGCCAGGCCCGGGAAAAGAAGCCGGGGGCGAACGGCCGGGGAAGTGCGAAAAACAGACCTTTAGCCTTTTTTTCAGCAGGCAGGGCCGACCCGGGTTTTTTGGTCTTTAAGGGAAATTTTTTGGGGCAACAAGGTTCAAGGCCCGGTTTCCCCGGCAAGGGGTGTGGGTCCACCTACCTGATCTTCCCCCTGGGGGGAAAGGGAAATTTTGCCCCCTTTTTCGCCCCACCACCTTTTCCTGGACAAGGGTTTTTTGTCACCCAGCCAGCGCTCCCGGGCCCCCCCCCCCGTTTTCTTAGAGCCTCCCCCAAAACTCCTGACCTGTGTGTGGACGGGTTTTCCCAAAGGAAAATTAATTTCAAAAGGCCTTTTGGGGTCCTGGGCCTTTATCCCCCAGAGGCCCTTGGGGGGAAAAAGCCCCGCACCTTTCCCCCGGGTTTTTAAGAGCGTGCGCCAGCCTGAGAAACCCCCGTCACCCCCGAGACATCCACCCCCCGCTAACCCCGTGAGTGTCACAAAAAGATATACGGCCCTTTGGGCCCTGCTTAAATCCATGTCCGGTTGGTTTTGGGTGGACTTTCCGGCACCAGAATTTCAGACCCAAAGAGCTTGAAAAATTTTTGATGACATTTTTGGGTCAGGCAGGGGGCGGCTTTTCTGGCAAAGGTTTCCTTTCTGTTTGGTTTTGGGGGGAAGCGAGGGCCCTGAGTGGGCGGAACACCATCTGTGTCCAAACCCCGACGGAAAGGGGAACATTTCAAAGGCCAAAAGCCTGGCAATGCAGGGCTTCAGGCTTTGGCTTTTTGGGAAAGGTTTTTGGGGTTTAAAAAAATTTTTTTTCTGCCCCCCAAACCTGGAAGGGGGCCGAAGGCTTTGGTGCTTAGACTGGCCGCTGTACGGGGGTGCCGGCTAAAACTGGCGGAAGGAGAAGGAGTAGGGTGGGTCTCTGGGGGTTTTTTGGGGGGGTTGGGGTATCGGGGGGACGGTGGGTCTGAAAACGCGGCCGATCCCTGATCATGAACCCGAGAGACAAGGGGGTCACTGAGGAAAAGCTTTGGGGGTGGGGGAGGGGGGAGGGGGAACAGAGGGGGTGACAGTGGTTGGAGGCTCGGCTCGGGGCTGGCCTTTTTTGGCCAAGTGTTTCCCCCCAAATTTTAACTATTTCATTCGCTGCATGTGACCCAACATTTTTTGGGTGGGTTTTAACCAAATTTAAAGGGTTTTGCCCCCTAATTATTTTTTCGTTTAACGGCAAAGGGGGGGGGATATGACACCTGGGTGAATTTAGAGGGGTTGCTCAAAAAGGGGCCCAGGTTTTAAAAAGGTCCCCGGGCCTTTTTTTACGGCGTAAGGGGGGAGGGGGGGGGGGGGGGGGGTGGGTTTTTCGTTACCGGGCGGGGGAATCATATCAGCGGGGCTTTGCGAACCGCCCTTCCCCCTTTTTTTGGCGGGAAACCCTATTGGGCAATACCCCATCGTTTTCCCCTCGTCCCCCCTATTTAAGCGCTCGGGAAGCAAATTTTTTGCGGAAAAACCAGGAATTGGGGTCCGCAATGTGGGCATCTCCCTCATCATTTAACACAAAAGGGGCTTTTGGGCGGCCCCGACTTTCGCATCCAAAAAGTTCGGGGTACAAGCAAGGGGCACTGCCCAAAGGGGTTTTTGGGGCCCACCGCCCGGGGTTTTTTTCCGGGTTTACCGGCCCTTTCCTTTACCTCCCTCTGATGGGATCCAGAAATTTGGGGGGTTTAGAGCAGACTAAATCCCTCCTCTTTTAAAAATTTTTAAAACCTTCTACCCCCAAACCCCAAAAAATTTTTTCATCAAAGAGGGCTTCAAACAATGGATTATCCCCCAGTGGTGGGTACACATTTAAATTTGGGGTTTCTTCATGTTGGCCGGTTTCTGATGATGTGATTTACGCATTTTGGCCGTGACTGGGGAGGACGAGGGGGTAAAACTGCTAAAATGCAGGTTTTCATTAACCACTGAAGGGGCAATTGGGGACCATGTTCGTTACTTAATTCAAAAGGGCCCTGACCCAACGTGACAGGGCCCACCCGGGCCTGCCCCTGACGATCCGCTGGGGATCGGTGTTGTCGCCACACTGGAAGGGGCACATTCTCTCGTACCTCTTTCCTCCAGGGGCTACCCCCCTCTTTGCCCGCCCTTTCCCACCTTTCATTTGCTCCATGTTTAGAAAATAAAAATTTGAGAAGGTATGGAATAGTTTTGGGGAAATCTCTTATTTAAAAAACGGAAATAAAAGCCCATTTTCAAATTCCCCCTAATCAAAACAAATTGTGGGTTCAAAATTTTCTGCAGGTGGGCTATAAAAAAATCTTGGGCTGGGCAAAAGTCCAAAAAACACGGGGGTTTTTTTTTTTTTTTTGGGATAAAAAACGGGATTTTTTGCACCCTTTTAATTCCCTGTGGTGAATTTAGAAATTGGTGTTTTAAGAAATTTTTTAGATTTTGAGTCAATGAACAGTGCTGATGCCAAAAGTTCAAAAAAAACGAAAAGTTTTGTTTGGGTATAATAAACGTAATTTTTTGCACCTTCAATTCACCCTTTTGGTTTAAATTTAAAATTTCCCATTTTAAGGTTTACGTAGATTCTGCTCAAAAGTACAGTGCTGGGTGCGCAAAAATAAAAAAAAAACGGGAATGGGTTTTGTTTTGATATAATTAAAAGGTTTTTTTGCACCTTTCAATTTACCCGTGGTGAATATAAATTGCTGTTTTTGATTATACGTAGAAAGCGCTTTAATGAAAAGTTTCTGGGTGCGCAAAAAATAAAAAAACACGTAACTGTTATGTTTTATAAAATAAACATATTTTTTTTCACCTTTCAATTTCACCTGGGTGAAATAAGAATTGCTGTTTTAAGATTTACTAGATGGGTGCGTCAATGAACAGTGGGTGGGTGCGCAAAAGTCAAAAAACCCCGTAATGTTATGTTTTGATATAAAAAACGTATTTTTTGCACCCTTTTAATTCCCTGTGGGTTAATATAGCATTTTTGTTTTAAAATTTACGTAGGGTGCTGCGTCCCAAAGAACATTTCTGAGTGCGCAAAAGTAAAAAAAACGTAATTTTTGTTTTGATTTTAAAATAAACTGTATTTTTTTCACCTTTCAAAATTTACCCCTTGGGGAAAAAAATTGCTGTTTTTAAAAATTTATGTAGGTTGCTAATGAACAGGCTGGGCGCAAAAATCAAAAAACACGTAACTGTTATGTTTTTTTATAATTAAAAATGTATTTTTTGCACCTTTCAATTCATCTTGGGGAATATAGAATTGGGTTTTTAAGATTTACGTAGATGCTTTCGTCAATGAAAATTTGAGGCGCAAAAAAATTAAAAAAAACGTAACTGTTATGTTTGATATAATAAACTGTATTTTTTGCACCTTTTAATTTTACCCGGGGGTGAATATAGAATTGTGTTTTTAAAATTTACTAATTTTGCGTCAATGAACATTTGGGTGCGCAAAAGTCAAAAAACACGTAAAATGGGTTTTGTTTTGTTTTTAAATTTAAAATGTATTTTTTGCCCCTTTCCAAATTTACCTTGGTGAATATAGAATTTTTTGTTTTAAGATTTACGTTTGATGCTGCATAAAGAACAGTTGGGTGGGGGCCAAAGTCAAAAAAAACGTAATGTTTTTGTTTTTTAAAATAATAACTGTATTTTTTTTCACCTTTCAATTTACCGTGGTGAATATAGAATTGCTGTTTTTTAAAATTTTTTCGTAATGTTTCATCAATGAACCTTTGCTTTAGTTGCCAAAATCAAAAAACACGTAAATGTTATGTTTTGAATTTTTTAATTTAAAAGGTATTTTTTTTTCACCTTTCAATTTCACCTGGGAGTGGGAAAAAGGAAAATTTCTGTTTTAAGATTTACGTAGATGCGCGTCAATGAACATGCTGGGTGGGGCAAAATTTCCCCCCCAAAAAACGTAAAATGTTATGTTTTGATATAATTTAAACCGGGATTTTTTTGGACCTTTCAATTCACCTGTGGTAATATGAATTGGGTGTTTTCCTTTTTCGTAGATCTGCGTCAAAGAACAGTGCTGGGGGCGCAAAAATCAAAAAAAAATAACTGTTTGTTTTGGGAAAAAATTTAAAAGGTAAAATTTTTTGGGACCTTTCAATTTAAACCCGTGGGGTGAATATAGCATTGCTGTTTTTAAAATTTACGTTTGATGTGCGTCAAAAGAACAGTGTGAGTGCCCCAAAGTCAAAAAACACGTAATGTTATGTTTGATATAATAAAATGTATTTTTTCACCCTTTTAATTTCCCCCTGTGGTGAATATAGAAATTTCTTTTTTTAAGATTTCGTAGATGTTGCGTCAAGAAAAAGTGCTGGGTGCGCAAAAAATCAAAAAAACGTAATGTTTATTTTTTTATATAATAAACTGAATTTTTTGCACCTTTCAATTCACCTGTGGTGAATATAGGAAATTTCTTTTTTTAAAGATTTTTCTAGGTTGCTGCGTCAATGAACAGTGCTGGAAGTGGGCAAAAGTCAAAAAAAACAAAACTGTTTTTTTTGATTTAATAACCCGTATTTTTTCACCTTTCCCAAATTTAAACCTGTGGTGAATAAGAATTGCTGTTTTAAGATTTTCGTAATGCTTTCGTCAATGAAAAGGGGTTGGGGGCGCAAAAGGGCAAAAAACACTTTAAAAGTTAAGTTTTGTTTTAATAAAAAGTATTTTTTGCCCCTTTCAATTAAACCCGTGGGGAATATAAAAAATTGCTGTTTTTAAGGGTTTTATAGATGCTGAACAATGAACGGTTTCTGAGTGCGCAAAAGTCAAAAAACACTAAAATGTTTATGTTTTTTATATAAAAAACGGGGATTTTTTGCACCTTTCAATTCACCTGTGGTGAAAAATAGAATTGGTGTTTTAAGATTTACGTAGATGATGCGTCAATGAACAGTGCTGGTGCGCCAAAAGTTTAAAAAACCCCGTAACTGTGATGTTTTTGGGTTTTTTACACTTATTTTTGGCAACAAACAACCCGTGCTGACTACAAGATTGCTGGGTTTTGGGGGAAAAAAAGTGCAAGGGGATATATCAAAAAGTCACAGGGGTAAGGGGAAAATTGAACCCTATTGAAAAATTTTACTGATAATAAAAAAATGGAGTTTTTTCCTAAAAAAGAGACCAGCAGTTACTAGAAATGATGTTTATCCCCCAAAAAAGTTCAGGTGCCCAATAAACCCCGGGAAATTTTCAAATAGCAAACTGTTAATAATAAAGATATTTTCCCCTACAATGCTACACTAAAATCTTTTGGGAACTTTATCCCTTGTTCTTTTTAAAGGGTAGAGCTTTTTCTGTTGTTGCCCCGGGCCCCCCCCCCCCCCCCCCACCCGCCGTGAAATTTCCCGTGGTAGTTTTTGTTTAAAAATTCTTCTTTCTAACTACATAAAATGTTTTAAATCCCTTAATGGAACTAAATTGGGAAAGGGTCCCAGCTAATATAGAGGTTTCTCTGTGCAGAAATAAATAATTTCGCTGAGCTGTTTGGGCCCCCCGGCAGAAAAAGGCCGGGCCTTTTCCCTATGAGGGCGCTGAGAGAACTGAGGCTTAAAAGGGAAAAGGGGTGTTCTATGTAAAACGGGTCATGTGATTTTTCCCGCCAATCGCAACCATACACATCCCCGTATGACGTTCACACACATCTTTACCCTGCTCTATTCTGTAAAACTGATTTGGGTGGGCCCCCAAATTACAGGGAAAACGGCGAAAAAACCCCGTTTTTTAAAAATGATGCACAGATTTTAAAAACCCCCAAATTTTCGCATGATTTTTGGAAAATTTTTGATCACCATAAAAACCTTGCCGATTTCAACTTTGTCCCATAAAAATCGCTCAACACTACCTCTCAACTGAAATACCCACGCTCATCATGGGTGATTTCAGCATCCCCATTGACGACCTCATGTCTCCTTCCTCCTCTGAGTTTGTTTCACAAACTTCTCTTGGCCTCTCGCATTTTACAGATTTGACCCCATGGGAAAGGGAACTCTGTTGATCTGATTTCTTTATTTGCATAAATTTTTAAAATTTACTAAAATTTTCCTTATGCACTCTCTGTTTACAAATTTTCCCCTTTCACTGTCACTAATTCTTAGCCATCTCTGGACACACCTGTAAGTCACACATTCAGAAACCACTGCACCATCAACACTCAGGAACTCACAGGCACCATACAGTCCTCACTGTCCCCCAAATTTCCCCTTTTTTCCCCGCCCGCCTGACTTTCAAACGTATAAATGAAACTCTCTCAAAAAACCCGGGCAAATTTGCACCCCTCCCAAAACCCCAAACCAATTCAGATGCCCCAAAAAATTAAACAAAAACTTTTTGTGACAGGTTCTTGGGTTTTTTGGGGATCTTTTGATGATCCCCCCCCTAGGAAACTGTGGCCGAAGCTCACGACCACCCCTTTGGGCAGGGTTTAAAAGGGGCTTTTGGGGGATATTGGTCTGAAATTTCGCCGCTGGGGGTGTTCCTTTGGGTGGAAAAGACCCACTTTAGGTTGGGTGGTTTAGATTTGGGTTTGCGACCATGTGAAGGATATGTTTTGGGGGCTTACCCCCACCCCTGGTACTTTAGATGGGCTAGGGCCCCTAGCCATCCTTTTGACACCCGACCCTTTTTTGGGGGGAGATGTCGGGAAAAGGGTCCCCCTCCCCGGGGGTCCCTTTTCCCCCCTACACCCTGTTTCCCCCATATAAAACTCCCAGGGCCCAAAAAAAAGTGGGGCGTCTTTTGGGGTATCCGGGACTATGCTTCTACTGTGGCCATAAAGGACCCCCGCATCAGGGAGTGCTCCCAAAAAGGGAAAACCACCCGGGAAAAACTCCAGCGCCCCAGGTTTATTTGCAGGAAAGGGAAACCCAGGCGAACAGGGATTTTCCTTTTTAAACCAAAAAATTCTGGGTCCCAGTTAAGGGCTCATTTCTTTTCTCTGTCCCCGGGTTTTGGGAACGCCTTTGTGGATTCTGGGGCAGGTCCAACTTTATAGACCATCCTTCGCCAAACCCTTTTTGGGTCTACCTTTGGGGCCTTATTAAATTCCCTGCGGGTGGGGGCTAATTGGGCTCTACTCCACTAGCTAGGGACACGATTCAACATTGTGCTCCTGAGCTCGAGATGTTGGTGGGATCCATACATAATGAAAAGTGTACTCTATTTATCATGGAGGGGATGCCCGCTGATGTGGTGTTGGGGCTGCCCTGGCTTCAGAATCATAACCCAGTGTTTGACTGGAATTCAGGGGAATTAATCAAGTGGGGGCATCAGTGCTTTGACAGATGTCTTCCGATCATACTTGGCAATACTGAGGTGGGGCAGATTCCTGTATTTATTCGTGACTTTGCTGAGGTATTTTCTCAGAAACTGTCGGAGATTCTACCCCCTCATAGATCGTACGACTGTGCCATTGACCTATTGCCTGTAGTGAGATTTCCTAAAGTCAGGATATATAATCTGTAAGGTCCTGAGAGAATAGCCATGAAGCAATACATTGCAGAAAGCCTTCAGAAGGGGCATATCCGACCTTCTGTGTCTCCTAGGGGTGCGGGGTTTTTCTTTGTAGGAATAAAGGATGGAAGCCTCCGTCCATGCATTGACTACCGTGAATGAAATATGATAACGGTAAAAAACCAATGCCCCTTACCCTTGATTCCTGATCTGTTCAATCAGATCCAGGGGGTGAAGTGGTTTTCCAAACTGGACCTGATAGGTGCCTATAACCTCATCCGTATCCGAGAAGGGGATGAGTGGAAAACCGCGTTTAACACTTCTGAAGGTCATTTTGACTATCTGGTGATGCCTTTCGGGTTGTGTAATGCCCCCGCAGTGTTCCAGAACCTGGTTAATGATGTTTTCCGGGAACTTATTGGTTGTTGTATGGTTGTTTATCTGGATGACATTCAAATCTACTCTGAAGATTGGTCATCACACGTTAAACACGTACGACAGGTATTTCAAATCTTGAAGGTAAATAGATTGTTTGTCAAGCTTGAGAAATGTGTTTTTGGGGTACAGGAGGTTCCTTTCCTTGGGTATATCCTGACTCCTAACTCGTTTCGTATGGATCCCTGTAAAATTCAGGCTATTCTTGGCTGGGTTCTCCCTTTTTTCCTTTGGAAAGGCCCTACAGGTTTCCCTTAGGGTTTGCAAATTAAATTATTAAAAATGTTTTGAAATTTTTTTCTGTCTTATTTTGGCCCTTTGATGATTAAATAAGAAGGGGGTGAATTTTCAGCAATTGGCAACCTGGGGGCCCATAAAAGGGCATTTAAAAACTTAAGCAGTGTTTTGTATCAGCTTGTGTTTTATTCAAGAGATCATACAAACCTTTGTCGTCGAATTTGATGCATTTTTAGTATGGTGCAGGGGCAGTCCTTTCTCGGGGAAACCCTGCAATGACAAACCTCCCCCCTTGTGCCTTCTTTTCACGAAAATTTTTCCCTCAGGGGAAAAGGTTTTTAAATGACTTTGGGAAAAACCGGAGTTTTTGGGTTTTAAAAGGGGGCCCTTCGGGGGAATGACCCCAACTTCCTCAAAAATTTTTTTGGGGCCCGGGCATCAAGTCAGGGTTCCCTTTACTGACCCATAAAAACCCTTAAACCTTTTTAGAGAGGGGCTAAAAGGTTGAATCCATGGGGGGCCTTTGGGCATTATTTTTTATGCGTTAAAAATTTTGGGTTGGGTTACTTACGGGACCAGGTTCAAAAAAATTTTAAAAGCTGATGCTATCTGGGAAGCTTCTGTGCCACCCACGTTTCCCAAGGAAAGGACCCGGGTACCTATTTTCCCCAAGGAGACTTTTGTTTTCAGCTATTTCCCTTGTTTTGGCCCAACTCTGATCAAGCCCCACCAGGATAGAGACCTGTTTTTTTGGTCCTTTTTTAAAAGGTTTTTTGCCCCCCAACCAGTTCCGGCTAAAATTATTAAAAGAGTTCCTTTGATCCGTTTAAACCCGGGGAAACCTTTGGGTTTCGGGCACAAAAAGGCTTTTTTCTGTTTTTTCGGGGTGGCCGCCCTTTTCCCCTCGTGATGTTGAGGGCCTAGGGTGCCCATTTTTGTGAATTCTGCGTGGGGGAAAAGGGTTTCCCCAAACCCTCGTCCTCCGGGTTAAATTTTCCCCCGTTTCCTTTTACCTGAAAAACCCTTTGGACCCACTTTCCCCCGGGATTTTTTGAGGGACCTTTCCCCCTTTGAGGGCAAAACATTTTATTTGGTGGTAGTTGACCGTTTCAGTAAAATGTGCCTTTTGGGTTCCTTTTAAGGGGGTTTTTGCCGTCACCCAAAAAACTTCTGAACTTTTTAAACAAACACATTGCAAACTGCAGGGTTTACCGGAAAAATTTTTTTTTTTCGGACAGGGGGGTTTTCATTTATTTTAAATCGTTTTTTGAGACCCCTTTGAAAGGGCCTTTGGGTACACCCTGTCCCTTCTCTTTCCCTTTTCCCACCAAACAAAGGGGCAGACAGAGGGGGAAAATTTCAAAGGGTAATCCCCCCAAAAAAAACCCCGGGTTGTTATGTCTCTGATCTGCAGGCAGATTGGGTTAAGTACTTACCATTAACAGAGTTTGCCATTAACAATCAGGATAGTAGCTCATCTGGGACCTCACCTTTCTATTGCAACTATGGTTTTCACCCAAGGCATACGTCATTTTCCAGTGCTACATCTGATCACAGCGAGGTGGTTGTTATCATTAAAGATCTGTGCACAGTCTGGGCCCAAGTTCAAAGAACTTGGTTCATACCCGGAACATCCAGAAGAAAAGTTCTGATAGACGGCATCTTTGTTCTAGAGGGTTCGTTGTTGGGGATAAAATATGGTTATCCACCCGAATCCTGCATTTGACGGTTCCCTCTGGTAAACTCGCACCGCGTTATGTAGGTCCGTATGTGGTTCAGGAGGTGGTTAATCCAGTGACACATTGTCTCAAATTACCCTCTTGTAACGGTCTGCAGTAGTGGATCCGCTGGACCACCGCAAGCGATGGTGAAAGCCCACACCAGGGAGCGGAATATAAGTAGGTCCCGGTATTCAGCAGAGCCCGCCGCAAAGCGGGATGGACTTGCTGCGGCGGGAGTCTACCAGGTCGCTTCCACTGGCGGAACTTGCTTGCGGTGGCGGCCAAGGGTAGGCGAGGTACAGAATCGTCAGACAGGCTCGTAGTCAGGGACAGGCAGGAAGGTCAGGGCAGGCGGCAGAGATTCGTGGTCAGGAACGTAGGCAGGAAGGTACGGTACACGGTAATCAGGATAAAGCAACAGGAATGCTTTCTCTATAGGTTATGGGCGCTAAAGATACGGCGAGGTTACTAGGAAGGGGCAGGCTTAAATAGGGGTAGCGCCCGGCAATAGCCAATTACCGGTGCACTGGCCCTTTAAATTTAACACTGCCGGCGCGCTCGCCCTAGGGAGCGGGACCGCGGGGCGCTGAGGGACAGAGACAGACGGAGCAGGAGCGTGGCCGGGTAATTGGACCTGGGCACCAGCAGGGGAGCGAGCGGACCCCCGACCCGACGTGCGGAACGGGGCGCCGCTCGGCATCGGGGCACGGATGCGCCTGCGACCCAGGACGAGGGTCGCAGGGGCATCCGTGACAATACACAATGTATTTCACCGCTCACTTCTTAAGAGGTATATCCAGCCTGTGACTCCGCCCTCTATACCTCCTCCTTCAGTTTGTATAGAGGGGGAGTTAGAATACGAGGTTGCCCGAATCTCGGATTCCCGTAAGGTCCAGAGGTCACTACAATACCTGGTCCACTGGAATGGTTATGGTATTGAGGAGAGATCATGGGTTCCGGCGACATCTATCCATGCGGCTCACTAGAGATGGGTGAATTTCTCAAAAATTCAGTTCGCCGACTTTGCTGAATTTTCCGACAAAATCTGTTTTGTTCCGAATTACTTTGGGACGAATCGCGTTTAAAAAACAGCTATTTCCTGGCTGCACAGAGCCTGTAGGGTGCTGTAGAACATTTTGCCGTGGTTAAATATGCAGAGGGAGCTTGGTTTGGTCTTCATACAATGCTGTGTTTTAGTATGACTCGCACATGACTGCCGCCACTATTCGAATCCTCACCCTTCAATTCCCTGGGCACTTTTGGG
>JAODAL010050803.1:0-27135 GCA_025379985.1 Phyllomedusa bahiana | reverse complement strand
CCCCGGGTTATTTGGGCCAATGGGAAGGACGACGCTCTTATGGGTTTTCTAATGCAACCCAAAAATAAAACTGTACACCGAAATCAAATGAAAGACTCACAATTTGTCCCGATCGCTATAAAAAAATGAAAAATTTAAAATGGGGAAAACGAAAATAAACAAAATAAAAATGAATTAAATGAGTTATTTTTTATTTCTTTTTTTTCTTTTACCAAATGACAAAATATGGGCTAACGAAATTAAAGAAATAAAAACCAAATTTCCTGCACGCTCCCCAACACTTGGGCCCGCATGGGACTTTACACCGCATGTATAAGGCACCTCGGGGCCGACATACATGGGGCGCAGCTTTCACTTTAAATCGGGCTAAAACGTGCGCTCCGATGCCTCGAGCTTCATGCATGTCACCCTAGGTCTCAGTAATGACATTCAGTATTCTGCCTTTGAAAATATGCTTTACTGTGCTCTGTTATTAGAAGGAGAAATATCTCTCTCTCTAACTGAAGCACTTCTTCCTAATTGGGGTGTCATGAATTGAGGGTAATGAACCTGAACCTTTTTGACTTCCAGGGTTTGTAAAAGGATTTTCCTGTGTCCATATTATGTGGCAGCAACATGAAGGGGATATTGAGTGGGTTCAGGCAGGTACGGGCTGTTAGATACATCTTGCAATCACCGCTAGTGGCCTGAATCAGAGACAGCTCTGATCCCGGCCTTGTTACCTCAGCATTCAAGCAATTATCCAATGGGGCAATAGTCCATTGCTGACCCTGATCTAAACGCACCTCCTCTGTGATTGTGTGCTGTTTGGATGCCATGGCAGCCAGCCACATCATGAAGGTCTTCCTAGCTGTCATGTTAGTAAACCTATTGTCACGGGTGTCCCAGCGAGCAGCGCAGTGACCCGGCCGCGGGCGGCGGGCGTGCTTGCAGCGCGGCCCCATTACCTCTCACGCCCTCTCTGTTCGGGTGCGCGCCTTGCTCCCGGCGTACTGCAGCTAAATTTTAAAGGGGGACAGTGCGCCGGTGATATTTACCGGCGCGATCCTTTTTTAAGTCCTCCCCCTTTCCCTTTTTCACATTGCCGAATCGATATTGCCTTTTCCCCTAGAGAGGAAGCTTCCCCCAATATCTATCTTTTTTTCCGTGTAGCGTATCTTCTGCCTCCGTTCCTTACCCGAACCATAGCCCCTGCCCCTGACCTTCTGCCTGTCCCCGACTACGACCTGCTCCACGATTTTTACCGCGCCCCCCCTCGGCTGCCACCGCAAGGGCAAGTCCGTCAGGGGTACGACCTGGTAACAATCCGCCGCAGCAAGTTTTCCCTCCCCCCCTTGCGGTGGCTCTGGTGAAAAGGACCTACTTAGACTCCGCTCCCTGGCGTGGCTTAAAACCATCGCTTGCAGTGGGGCCCGAGGATTCACGTCTTTGGTTTGCCTCTTGGAAAAACCGAACCTGACAGTTCGATCGGCCAAGGATCCCGCCAAGGGCCTCCCCTTTCCCACGTCGCTGACCTTACCACCATGTGGCCCCCGCAGTCCAAGCAAACGCTAAAACAAGCGCAACAGCTTTAACAGCTACATCTATGATGCAGCAGCTTCTCGCCACTCGCAGCATCAGTCCCCGCCATGCAGCTCCCGTGGCAGCAGCTCCAGAATGACCGCCGGCCCCAAGCTCCGGGTTTTCCATGCCCCGAAATTTAGGGGGGCCCCCAAGGCCTGCAGGGGGTTCATCATCAATGCTGTCTCCAGTGGAACCATGGCCAAAGTTTTCCCTCAGAAAAGGGCTAAGTGGGCCTTCATGGTAGCGTTTCTGGGAAAAACCCAAACCGGGGCCCACTCCCCTTTGGGCCAAGACCCCCGTCAGGCTGACCTGGGTACTTTTCTTTAGGAGTTCCGAAATTGGTTTGAGGAACCCCCCCGTACCTCAGCGGAACCGCATTGCGAACCGCAGCAGGGGGAATCCCCCGAGGGGACTATGCTGTGCAATTTTGCAAACCCGGCCTCAGAATTTTCCTGGAACGATTTCAGCCCTTGTGCCTCGTTTTAAGAAAAGGGGCTCTCCAGCCAATTAAGGGCCCTTTTCCCCCAGAGATCCTCCTTCTTCCTTAGTGAGTAATCCCTCTACCACTCGCATCGACGTACCTTCTCTGAGAACGGGAGGGCTTATCAGGACGTGAACCAGTCCCATCATGCCGTCGCCCATTTTGGCCATTGTTTCCTTTCGGGCCCCTGTGCAGCCGGACTTGAAGAACCATGCATGGACGGGCTCACCTGACTCCAAGGGGCTTCACAACGGGGTGGGGAGAACCTTGTCTCTATGCGGCGCCCCTGGACATTTCCGCAGGGATGCCCGCTTCGCCAGCAACTTCCGGGAAAACGCACGCCCCTAGGCTTCGTGGCAGAGGCGCCCCAGGGTTAGCTATTTCTCCCTCCCACTGTGGGGGCTCGTACACACCAACCCGGGGGACCCATTCCAAGTAGCCGCCTTCTTGGACTCAGGATCCCCGGGAATTTTTTAGGGCCCGGTACAAGTATCGCCTCCCGGGTCCGCTTGGGCCCAACCCTGGTCATCTCGTCTGTCACCGGCGAATGCTGGGGATTCTATCTACTTTTGTACGGAACCGGTGCCCTCTTCAAGTGGGAGCCTTACATAAGGAGGATCGCTTTTCTTCGTATTACCCCGTTTTACGCGTCCTCCTGGGGCTTCCGTGGCTCACGTCACGCCCCTATGCTGGATGGAAGACAGGCACGTTTTTTTGGGGCCGGGATGTCAGTCTCGTTTGCTTATTTTGGACCTCGCCCGGGCCAACCCCCTCCTCCACACTATCTCCAAGCCTCTTCTAGGTCTACCATGCAGTATCAGGATTTCCAGGATTTTTTTCGGAAAAAAAGCGGAGACTCTTCCCCCTCACCTTTCCCCTATACTGCCCTATTGACCTCTGCCCGGTTCTAGCCCTCCCCGGGTTGGGGTCTCCCTCTCTCTGTACCCAACCCGGGGTGATGTCTGCCACATGCAATAAAATCTACGAAAGGGGCTTCATCCGAAATCCACCTCACCCCGGTGCCGGCTTCTTCTTTTTGGGAAAAGAAGGAGGGGTCACGCCCCCCTTGCATTGATTACTGGGGCCTAAACAAAATACCATTAAGAACCGGTACCCATTAACCTCACACCGGTCTTTGATTGCCCCCGGGGGGGGTCAGAACTTTTCAAGTTGGATCTGCAAGCCAAACCTCATTGATTAAAAAGGGGGACGAGGGGAAAACGGCTTCCAACACTCGAGATGGGCATTTCGAAAAAATGGTGTGTCCTTGGGCCTGTGAAAACCCCCCTGCGGTTTTCCAAAATTGTCAACAACATTTTCCGAGCCCTCCTGTATACCTGGTAGGGTTTATCTCGACACATCCTGATTTTCTCACCCGAACCGGAGTCCCAACTAAACCCACGTACCCCGGGTTTTTAGGCGTTTGTGCAACAACCACCTCTAGCCAAATTTAAAAGCCTTTTCCACCGTTCAGCTCCTTTCTCGATACATTACTTTACAAGGGGCTACAATGGATCGCTAAATTCTGCTTTCCTTTAGTGGGCCACGACCTTTTTGGGTTTCGGGCCTACAACGATTCCTGGGGGGTTTGCAATTTCTACGGAGTTACCCACACTTCTCGACTTTGGGAGCCCCTATTGTGGCCCCCACCAGGAAAAAGGGTAAACCCAGCTATGGCCGCCTGCCGCTAAGAGGCCCTTTGCCAACTAAAGGCCACTTTTCCTCGGGACCTGTCTTATCCCGGCCGGATACAGAGAATTCGTTCTTTTTAGGGCGAAGCCCCTTCCGTAGGGGGGAGACGGTTTTTCACCCAAAAGGGTCCTAAAAACAAGATGCGAACCAGCGGTTTTTTTTCCAAAAATTTCTTTCCCGCAAAAAAAAACTACAAAACCATCCGGGGTCAAAAACTTTGGCCCTTTAAGCTCGTCTTAGAGGAATGCGCACCTCCTGGAGGGGGCTCGGCATCCCTAAAAAATCTTCACGGCCCCTAAGAATCTCCCTACCTCTAAACACACAACGCTAAAAAACCCCCAACAGGTGGGCTCTTTTTTTTTCCCTTTTAATTTTGTTTTTTCCATTTCCGACCCGAAGAAAAATATCAAAGCCCATGTCTTTCTTGCCTCGGGTGTTTGTGGGGAAGAAGAGGGGCCCCTCCTCGGCACATAGTAACCCCCCGAATGTCAATATCTTCGGCCCCGGAAACTCCCAAAATATCCCCCGGGGAAGATTACTGCCCCCCTCCGAAAAGGGGGCTGAACTGGGGGCAAATTTTTTCTCGTATAGCCGGACAAACCAGGGGGTTCGGAAATCGTGTTCCCGTTTGCTCTTTTTTAATGGTGCCAGATATGGCCAAAACGTGAAAGAATTTGTGGAAGCATGTGCCACGTGTGCCTGCAACAAATCTCCACCCCTCTAACCCCGGGTGGCCTGCTGAAAACCCGCCCGTTCCTAGTAGTCCTTTGGGGCCACATTGCCATGGACTTCTCACCGATCTGCCCCCCTCGGACGGGAATACAGTTATTGGGTGGTCACGACCGATTTTCTAAAATTCTCCTTTTTTCCCCTGCCCGGTTCCCCTTTCCACTCCACGTTTGGCTAAACTCTTCTTCCGCACATTTCCGATTGCAGGGCTTCCTCAAATATTTTTTCGGACCCGGGGAGTTCCGTTTGTCTCAAGAAATCTGCCGTGGTCTCTGCTCGCAATTTCAAGTCAAGTGGACTTTTTTTCTGCTTACCACCCGCAAACCAAGGCCCGGTTGAAGGGGGGGAATCAGGGGCTTGGGAACCTATCTCCCCCCCACTTCCGGTCGCCACACGACGATTGGTCTAGCCTTTTGCCATGGCTAATTTTCTTTCAATTCCTCTGGGGTTGATTCTGCGGGCATCCCCTTTTTTCGGGGCTTCGGCCACACCCCCGCCCCCGCCCTTCCCCTGCCCTCCGCCTCCTCCGATGTTTTCCCGCCCGTAGACATCCCGTCCGTGACTTTTCTGTCATATGGGAAATACACGCCCTCTCTGCTTCAGACCTCTGCCCCGCAGTATGAAGAGTTCAGGCTGCGCAAGAAAAGGAGACCCCTAAGTCCTTTGCCCCCCCCCGGAGGACATAAGCGTTATGAACGTTACTCTGCTCCGCGTTATAGTGAGGACGCCTCAAAATTCCAAGCTATAAGACTTGGCCCCCGATTTTCTAGCGTCCCTTTGAAGTCCAGCGTAGGGCGTTCAATCCAAATGTGGCCTACAAACTCCGGCTCCCTCCTACTGATGCGCATCCAAACTTCCTTCCACGTCTCCCTGACCCTTCGCATAATCCCTGTGTCATCCTCAATCGGCTTCTCACGAACCCGTCTAGTAGCTCCACCGTCCTCCCTGTAGCCCAACTCCACCAATTGTTTTTACGTGTTATAGGAGATTTGGGCATGAAGATCGCATCGCTTAGAGGGAGACGATTCTTTTTTAGTTGAATGCGTCGGGAGGCGGGGATTTAGGACCTGAGCGAGAGGTCGATGGAGATTGCCGGAGGAGAACATCCTGCCGACCGGAACCTCCTGAAAAAGGTCTTCATCTGCAGTCTAGAAATGAGGGGGAATGGACTAAAGGGCGGGTGGTTTGTACTGTCACGGGTGCTGCGTCCCTGTGACCCTCCGGTCGGAGTCACAGGCACACACGGACCCGCCCCTGGCGCCGCCCCTTTTGTATCCACCTACCCGTGAGCGGCTCCTTGACCAGCCCCAATTGCACAGGGCGCGGACGGCACCACGTAGCTCGCAGCGCACGCTCTGAGTTCGTCCACTCAATATCGTCCACACTCCTGCTCTGCTTCTTTTTACTTTTGTTTTTGCGGTGCACGACTCCTGCTTGCCCGCGCACCGGTCGCGTAGCCTTAGCCCCCCTAGCTGGTACGCACACCGGGCCGTCAACGCAGCTCAATTTTAAAGCGGACAGTGCGCCGGTGATTGCCCGATTATCCACCTGGAGCGCTGATACTATTTAAGTCCTGCCCCCATAACTTCCTCTTTTACATTGCCTGAATCGATATGCCCTGTTGCCATAGAGAGGAAGCGTCCCAAGTATAACTATGTCTTGTTTCTACGGCGTGTTTTACCGTATCATCTAGCCATACCGTCACCTCGACCACGAACCATAGACGCCCTAGTCCTGACCTTCTTGACTCGTCCCGACTTACGAGCAAACGGGCTGCTCCCACAACTTTTGTTACTAATTGCACGGCTCACACCTTCGACCGCACAGCCACCGCCCAAGCAAAGTCACTGTCATTGGCCCAAGTGCGTAGACGACCTGCGAAGCAATCCGCCGCCTCGCACAGCAAGTTCCAATCCTGCCTTTTGACAGCGGGGACTCTGGTGCACAACCGGAATCTACTTAGACTCCGATCCCTGGCGTGTGGCTCTAACACCATCGCTATGCCAGTGGTCCAGAGGGATCCAGTCTCTGGTTTGCATCTTTGAAGTAGCAAAAACCTGACACCTAATTACACACTGCCACGAAAAAAATCCGAGGTGCGATTCAACAAACCCGAGAATGACCTTGTTTTGCTTACACTAATGGTTGTGTCTTCTGTCTCTCCACTTGTCCAAGTGTGTGGGGTTCAAGTCAGTAAAAAGCTACCTAAACGGGGAAAACTTATGCTACAGTGCTGGAAGAAACAGGCCTGTTGTCTGCATCTCACTCTGCATGGCATTTTAAAAAAGCCATATTGCCAGCGTTAGCTGATCATTACACAACTAACTGTGCATGACTGCATCTCAAAGGGAGAATAAGACAGGTAACAAGTTCATTACTGTCTCCTCGTATTCCTAATTTTTTTATACCAGCATCAATGATGCCCCATGTTATACACATCTGCCATCCCATGGCTATAGTGATGCAAGGACTTCTCACTGGGTCTCCTAGGCCAGAAGCAGTGTCCTGGTGTACACGGCATGATGACACTAACTCTAGAAACCAAGCAAGCACTAGCTGCGGGCATCAATGGGAAGAAGTTCGCTGAATAAACCTACAGGGGCGGGGCTCTATACTGTATTTACCTAACGGTGTTCTATAAATCTACATCAGAGGAGGTCCTTTTTCACACTAAAGTTCAGGCCAATATGCATAAGTAGTACTTCATCCTACAGAGGGTCATAAATCTTAATACAGGATGGCATACATATATTCAACCTTTTAGCATGCGGAACATAGACCTTACCTAAAGGTGGCAAAAATACTATACCTACAGGAGGGGCTGGGGTACTTACTATATATACCTTACACTACCTCTGGCACAATACTATTCATAATACTGGGGCAGATAACTTTACTTACCTACAAGGTGTCTTATATACTGACAAACAGGAGGCAGCACGCACAGCTATAATATTACCTACCGATGCAAGGGGGTCCTATATAACATTAGCATATCATTGGCTTATATTTCTACCCATGTACAGGAGCCCTTTAATTCAATATCACTCCCAAAGTCCCCTAATTTGGAACTTTGTACCCAACTACATCCTGGGATGGTCTGGATGTGACTCCTGATATTACACTAATGCTCCCTATCTTGTACGGAACAATGTCCCATCTGAACTCTTCCTGGACTCCCTGATTTGATACCTATAAGACTACCAGAGTTCCTAGGGTACTATGCCGCTGGAATCCTTGATACTGCGCCCCCTGCCTCATTCCAACTGATTTGATGCCGGTGACCGTGATTTTTTTTAGCCCAGCAAAATTACCAAAAAGTCAACAAACAGCTTTAATTATATTTAAATGAAAACCGAAGACTTTTTCCTGATCCTGACACTGGCACCATAAGAACAGTACCAGTTATAATTAGTGTTTTACAGGATAAATATCTACAGATACCACCAGAGGCGTAACTTCAAGCTCTTGGGCCCTGGTGCAACCCCTAGTGATTGAAATGGGCCCCCCCAGTTACCGTGTGCCATTTACTATACATGATGGCATCCTTTATGTGGCAGGAGAGGGCTTTGGGCGCCCCCTTCAGGCTTGTAGCCCATGGCCCGGTAGCAAAGTCCTGGTATCGGTTGAATGGTAGACGCGGAAAACTGCCCTACCCCTCTGCACCTCCTGCTACCCAGCTATGCCCCTGCGATACAACCTATTATGGTTATTAATGGCCTATAAGACCACAAAAAATGATAAAATATCTGCCCTCCATTAGGCCTATTGTGTTTGCAATCAGATTAAAATCCGCTAATTTAGGAGAGTGCATAGTCCATTTTTGGTCATAAATGTTAACAAATGGTAGCCATTTTATTTGAAAGTGTTTAACTGAAGTGCTATGTACACACAAAAAGTTTAATTTAGTTATTATGATCAGAGGTAGAACCTAAAGATCCTTGTCCACAATGCAAATTAATAAAAAGAGAACTACATACCCCTACCGAGCTAAGTGTTTGCCATTTATAATACTGGTAGTTATTCACTTATGCCAGCAGCTATTGCCGCCCCTAACACAATCTCCTATGGCCTGACTGGATAGCACATGTTACCTCTGCATCATCATTTTAGTCTATGGTCACGAATGATTAGATATTTAACCTGCACACTGAACACCATAAAGAAATCCTTTAAAAAAGCAAAGACAAAAAACGATAATAAATGATCCACAACTCTTATGTACCTTATACTGGTACCAAAAAAAAAAAACCATCAACTATGAAAACTGTCTAGGTCTAAGACTTTTTTGTTGCCTATAAAAATCAATCAGAAAGGCTTAGACCTAGACAGTTTTCATACATATGTTCCCCATTAAATTTTTTGTTTGATGGTGAAAAATATAGTTTGATAGCTTTAGGAATAAGCACCAACGACATAAACTCGATGGGCCACTTGTATTGAAAACGGGAGTCTAAAGTGTCTAAACTCTCTATGTTAGCATAGCAACCATTCAGAGCATCCCCATTTCATTTCATATCGTGACCCTCATGAAGAAAAAATGAGAGAGGTCACCTTCCTGATTAGATTGTACATGCCAAAAAGAGAGTTTTAAAGACTTACGACAGTTTTCTAGTACATGTGTTGGCCCTATGTGTTTTTTTTTTTTTAAGGTCTAATATTTCTTAGCCACTAACTTTGCCTAAAGTTTTACTAATTTCCATACGCCAGCCACCAAGGACACAAGAGTTGGCGTTTGCTTGTGGGACAAGAGAACCCTGAGCCAGACCACTACCCGTGTCTGAGGCAACTGTGTTTGTGCGTTTAGCCGATATGTACAAAGATTAAAGCAGCCAAAACTCGTGACAGTCAGAAGGACAGGCAAATCAAGCGTCAGTTGCAGGGCCAGAGACGGGCCAAAACGTAGACAGTGGGATGAAGGCAGTGAGGTCTGCGGAAACAAGGTTTTCTCTAAGATGGACTACGGGTCCCCTATATCAGATTCGGCAAGGAAGCAATGCCGGAAAGGTTGGGGTGGCTAGTACCGATCTAGCGAGTAGCGCATGGCCTATTCATACAATTACTGGCAGTTGGCCTGATGCCCTGCGGCATACCCTGGCGGTTGGCCTAGAATGGAGACCTGCAACCACCATCATTCCCAAACATCATCATCAAGTGCCCCCCCCCCCCCCCCCCCTTTCACCACTACACCAGATCCAGGGGAGATGATATAGAAGGTCTCAGGTAGCAGTAAAAGAGCGAAGAAAATAAGTCACCCAGTGGATATGAATATATATACTAGCCATTCCTACTCCTTTGCCATACGCTGAGGTTGGTGATGGGCCACCCACTTTGCACGGGAGTCAAAATGCTTACTTCACCCCCTAGATAAATTCCTTCAAGGGTGTAATTTTCAAAACAGTCTATTCTTAAAGGGGTTGTCTCATTACATTGTTCGATTCTTAACCTCAACGTCTGCTTTTTGTCAGTTTCATTTTTTCTTAGTATTATTACTTATTTTTAAAGCCGCCATTGGATTCCCAGGCAGGGCCGGTCTAGTACACATTCGACGAGGGTTACATATCATAACATAAGTCAACACGAAAGTACAATGATTAAGTGATTTAATGACAATTGGCACGACAGAAGGGCAGAGAGAACCTACCTTGCGAGGGGCTTCTTACATTCTACAAGGAGAGGGGAAAAAGAAAGAGACACGAGGGTGTGGGAAGGGCAGACATGTTTGTGAGAGGAGAGGAGAGTATGTGAAAACAAGCAGTTAAGTGTAGGTTATTGGCAAGAGCTGAAAGAAGATGGGCTTTTCAGGTCTGCTTTTGAAGCTGGTGTGCGGGAAAGTACTGGAAGGGAGAGTCTGAATGGGTTGGGGACCAGGGGGGGCGGGCAAGTTGCCAAGTTCCGGCAGTGGGGGTGAAAGCACGAGGAAGAGAAAGAAAGAGAAGTCATTTGGAGCACATGCGTCTTGTAAGTGATGGAGGCCGATAAGGGTGAGGGGGGGAGAGCAGAGGAGAATGGTCCTGTGAGGGATGATATTTGGGAAATTAGGGCAGAGAGAATGTATGGAGGGGATTGGAGGTCATGGCATGGAGGGAAAAGCCTTGTAGGTCATGCGTTATGTAGCTTGACAACCATGGAATTTCTGTGGCCAATGGGAAGACATGTGAAGCGGAATTTGGCACAGAGAGGAGAGGACAAGAGGGTAGTAGCGAAGAATGAGGAGAGGTGGATAAAGATGGGCAGCAGAGTTAAGGATGGATTGGAACGGGGATCGAGGGGTTGCCTAGCTGTGGAAGCCAACAGAAGAAGGTATGGTGCAGTAGTCTAAGGCGGGATGAAGATGGACAAGGGCATGAGACCAGCATTTTTGTTAGTGTTCATAGGGATAAGGATCTTAATGAGCGGTATGCAGATGAGATGTTTTTCAGGTGTAAGGCTGGCAACAGAGTTTAAGGGTTTGCGAGGTGTGGCTTTCTGTGAAAGATAGAGCGGAAGTCTAGGATTATACCCCAAGCAGCTGGACTTAGCCGGAACTAGGTGAGAGTGTTAGAGCCGTTGCATCAATGAGATAGAGAGAGATCCGGGGCGAAGGGGTAAGAGTTGGATGGATGGGGGAAGATTGATTGAGTTCTCTGTTTCTTGCTCCACATTTAGTTTACTAGGAGCAGAGTGCGATGAGAAGAAGGGAGGGGAAAATGTGAGGACAGGACAGTCAGGGGATCCGGGAGAGTTATGGAGAGAGTGACATCTGCCGGGCCGCGGAGATGTAGAGAATTGGGTATTCGTCAGCATACAGGTTACTGCGTAAATGAAATGCCGTGAGATCGCTATGAGCTGACCAGCCGGCCCAAGAGTGCTAAAGAGAAGAAAAAGAAGAATGTAAAGGACCCAGCGAACTGACCCCTGAGGGCACACCAACATGAGAGAGCGCCAGGGGGTTGAGGAGGTTGGACAGCCGAGAGAATGAGAGACGCTGAAATGATCCGATTCAGTGAGGGTACCGTGGAGAAGATCCAGGAAAGAGCCAAGCGTGATGCCGATGGGGACGGAGAGCGATTATGTAGCTAGGAATGGAGGATGTTTATGGTCGACAGTCTCGTCAAAGGCAAGGTGATGGACAGGGTCTCAAGAGGAGGAGCACCAGAGCTGCAGTTGGACTATGAGGCTTTAGCAGTTACTAGGTCATTTAGATGACTTTGGTTGTAGGTATCGGTTTCGGTCTTCGAGCAAAGGTGCAGGCTAGGGGTCGGGAAACCAGATTGTAAATGGTGGAGTCCAGAAAGAGACGTTAGGAGGAGTAGGGTGGGGGTGCCGACAGCTTGAAGATAAGACGTGCTTGCTCAAGGAGTTGTGAGAAGCAAAAGCGGAGCAGTGAGTATGGGCGATAGGGCTTGGAACAGAAAATGAGGATTGGGGGGACTCAAGCGATTGTCTTTTTGAGGTTTGGAGCTGAATAGTAAGGCATGTTTTAAAAGGTGGGAAGGGAACAAGAGATGCACATTCGAGCAGATTAGTGACATAGGTTTTGAAAGAGATGGAGCGTGCAGGGCTGCGGATGATAGAAGAAGCACTGAGGATCTGGTGATTGACGGTGGGTTGGTTAGTGGATCAAGACTACAAGTAGGTGTTAGGTATGGATTTGGACAGTAAAGCGGAAGAGCTTGACATGATGTGGCACCGTGGGGGAAGCACAAGTTAACGCCGAGGAAGAGCAGTTTGCCAAGGGTAGGAGAGGGTGGTGCGCGGACTGTGCTAGGCTGAAGCCCTTTTTCTGACTGTTTGTCGCAGTATGATCTTCTAGAATTAAATGGTGGATTGGCCAAATGTTGTCTGCTGAAAGGAGAGCGTTGGCTCGGGAGTAGGCAATCTCTGGTGCTCGCATGTGCGACAGAGGCAAGAGAGTTGTTTGAAGGTTGTTGAATAATTTGTCTGCGTGGTTGTGGGCACAAGGGAGGATATGAGAGTGTGAATAGCTCTCCTGTTTGCGCTGAGGTGAGTGCAGTATTTAAATGTATGCCAGTGATTGTTGTGTATAAGGGCAAGTCATCAGTGGAGTCGACGTTCGATGCGAGATGAGTTTTCTTCCAGCTCATAAAAAAAAACGGCATTCGGCAGCTCTACATGGAAGAACGCCTCAGTTGTTCCTAGTGGGAGTCTGTTGTGCCTAGGGTTGTCTCGGTTGATTTTGCGGCTAGTTCTGTTGTTTGTGTTGAGGGATGTGATGAGAGCGACTGAAGGTGGATGATGGATTGTTGTGGGTTGTAGAAAGTTGTGGCCTGCATCTTGGGTCATTAAATGAGGAGTGATTGTAGGACAAGAGCAGTGCCATATGAAGGTCAGTGAGAGTGAGATGGTTGAGGCTTCTGTAGGTTCCTGCGGGGGTCTACTGGATATGAGACGGTGGAGGTAAGCAGGTTGATGGTCAGATATGGGGTGGGGGGAGTGTTGATGAAGTCAGATAGGGCGAGCAGATTTTATAAATAATAATATTAACTTATATACAAAATATAATTAAATCTATACATCTTCTTCTAAACCCCCCCAATTTTTTGCTGTGTTATTTTTTTATATATTTTTATTTTTACATTGGGTGAAAAATTTTGACCAAGCGAGGACAGAGTGAAAATGGAGTTTGTTGGAAAAGCAGAGTGGGGGGGAGGGAGGTGTTGATATGGTATGTTTGAAGATTCTCTCCAATGATGACTAGTTGGGTGATGTCGCGGTTTGGAACGAAAAGTGCTAGAAGCCAAGGGGAATAGCAAATGTGGATCAAGGTAAAGCAGTGGCAGGGCCTGCTAGCGGGTCGGTAGACAACAGCCACTCTGGAGGTCGGGAGGGGTGAGTTAGATACAGACAGAGTGCCCAACCTCAAAGGAGAAGAGTGTGAGGGAAGGCAAGACCGCGTAAAGAGCGGGGCGGGAACAAAGGAGAGACTAAGGTTGTTACAGACGAGGGAGGAGGCCGACACCTCCTCCATGCTTGTGTTACCAGGGGGGTTGGAGGAGGAGCTGGTTTAAGTTGGATTGGAGAGCTATAAAAAAGATGAGTGCGGCAGGGAGAGACAGTGTCAGATGAGGTGAGTCAGCCAGGGGTTTCAGTCAGACCAAGAGAAGAGTAAGTTGGGTGAGATGAAACAAGTTATGTAGTGTTTGAGATTTATTACATACAGGACGGTGCATTCCAGAGAGCTCGCAAGCGAGAAGGGGATAGGGGTGAGCATGGGAAGTACAAGGGACTGTGTATCAGGTATTAAGGGGATTAGCGGAATGTTAGTAGTGGTGAATCGTTCGAGGAAGGCAGAAGAGACAGAGCAGCATGAAGACTATGAGTGATTTGAGTGGGAATGTGCTGGTGGCGTGGGCGAACCTGGGTTGGGAGGATATGTCCCAATGAAAGAAGATACGGAGCAGTGAGGGGATGGTGTTAAGATGGTTGCGCGAGTAGGATAGACTGTAGTTTGGCTAGGGTTTCGTTTGGCTACGGAGGGCATTAACAGTACGAGACAGAAGCTGGTTGGTAGGCAGCATGACAGGTGTGGAATGTGGGACTAGAGAATGCCTTGAGGCGAGAAGTAGAGATCATTGTCCAGAGAGCGGAAAGTTTGGAGGGATAAGCAATACGGCTAGAGGAGAGTCGGAGATTGCTTGATAATGAGGGAAAAGAAAATGCCCATAAGTGATTAGATCACAGCTGATCCCTCTATGTGGGGTGGGTTTGTCCCCTGTAGATAACAGCCTGAATCCCTGTGGGTGGTTTAGCTTCCTTGTATATGGAGGCACTCTGCTTGGCTGAGGATCACTTGTAGATGGAGGCTTCTCTGGAACTGGGTCAAGATTGAAATGGCAGGCATCTGCTGGCTGACCGTATTTGGTTAGATGGAGGCACTCTACCTGGCTGGTTATATTTAGATGGAAGGCAACCTCTCTAGGCTGAGGACAGTGATGTGAGACACTCCTCTGAAGCTGGGACAGTTGAATGGATGGCCCACTCTCTGGCTGGGAGGTACTGTATATGGTCGCTAATCATTGGGCTGGGAAAGTTGATGGCAAGGGCACTCTCTAGGCTTTGGCTATGTATATGGGAGGACACTACTCTGCGCTCGTGGTACATGTATATGGAGGACGCCTCTTCTCGCGCTTCTTGGGACAGTTGATGGAAGGACCACTCTCAAATGGCTCTGCCGTATTGTAGATGGTAGCGGCATTCTGGGCTGGGACAGGTGATGCGCAGCGAAACTCTAGGGCATGAGGTACTGTATATGGTCGGCACTCTCTGGCATGGTACTGTATATGGCAGAGCTCTCTCTTGGTGGGACAGTTGATGAAGAAGGACACTCTCATGGCTGGTGATTAGTAGATGATGGCACTCTCTCGCGATTGGGACAGTTGATTGGAGGCAACTCTTCTAGCCTGGGACAGTTGATGGAAGGCTCTCTCTGGCTTGGGACAGATGATGGTTACGGCAATCTCCTTGGAGGGGACTTGGTGCATAGGAGAGCACTACTCTCTTGGCGGGACAGTATGCTTGATGATGGAGGACACTCTCTGGCTGGCGACTGTTGATTTGGAGGCCTCTCTGGCTGGGACAGTTGATACGGAGCACTCTCTGGCTAGAGAGAATCAGGGTGCATAGGAAGGCACCTTCTCTGGCTCAGGCTACTTGTTATATCGCGAGCGAGACTCTATGGCTAGCGATGACAGTTTGATGCGAGGGCATCTCTCATGCGCTAGAGGGATATTCGTTAAATGGAGGCACAAGGCACCTCTGAGTCTGCACGACAGTGATTGAGCATTTCTACTGGCCCTGTGGGTACTTGTTTATCGGCTAGGCACTCTCTGGATGGCGACAGTTGATAGAGGCATCTCTCATGGCTGGGAAACGTTGATAGAGGCACTCTCTCGCTGCCGGCGCCGCTACTGCATGGATCTCGAATATTGAGCTTTAGAGGAGAGCAATGTGCAGCAAAAGTGCCACCTAGAGGGGCGGCCAGCTGTTGGTGTTATCTAAAAAATTCCAGGAAGACTCAGGTCAAAGAGAAAGTGCGTCAAAGGTTCGGCGATGCCAAAATTAGAGAACTGGCTTAGTTATTGGTGACAGGGTCATGTTGTAGGAGTCGTGTAGGGCTAAGTAAGACCTTTGCCGAACAATGCCCGCCTGATCTCCTCCTAGTCGGTTGTGAACCACAGTTGTACGCTGGCGCCAATATGGTCCCGCTTGTTCCCGCCACCAGCAGTGGGGAATGCCGGCAGGAGAAGGTGTGGTCGGGGGGGGAGCGTGCAGTTGAGGGGGGAGTCCTCCGATTGTGTGCGCAGAGTCCGCAATAATCAGAGCGTGCCGGTTCGATTCAGAGCTGGTTACGCCCTAGGAGCACGCATAATGGGGGTAAAATGCAGGACGATGCCTTGACTCTTGGCTTGCCCCTCAAAACAATTTCATGGTGGCATTTACTTGGTTAATACTGCGCCTACTTACTAGGCCTTCACTATCGAGCTGCTGAATGACACCAGAGTCTCGTGCCTATATAGCTACCCACTACTGAGCAGAACCGATTGAAGGATAGATCAAACAGGTCTGTATCTATAGAGTAAATCTAATGAAGCTGATGCCAGCCCATCCATTGAGGAGACCGATGGAGGGGGACTGTTTTATGGAATAGGTTAGCGACACATGTTAATGACAACACATATCTGCCAAAGTGACTTGTTTCTGCAAAGACTTTTTAACATAAAAAAGCAATCCTTGTAGTGCAGACAACCCCTTATAAAGTAGCTTCACAAGGTAAAATTTCTATAAATATAGAAGTCAAAGGTGGCGGTAAATGTTGTTGTGCTACAGGAAAAATATAATCCCACTTTGTTTCAGAGTGTTGTTTTGCGAAAGCGAAACCTATTTGAGTAAGACCTAGTTTCTTATTTGTAAAACTGCCCAAAAGTAATTTTTTTGAGGGGTGGTACTGCTGATTATTTGAGTGACGTTTTAGTGCAACCTGAAAACGCATTTTCATTTGCACATTGTATTGAGATGAGCCACAAGCAATTAGTACACTCACTCTTGTCTATGTCTTCTGATCCACAGATATAATTAAAACAGTCGGACTCTAACCTCCTACAAACATGGGCACAATAGACCAAAGAGCTTTTCTAGACTGGAATTGTCAGGGGCAAGATCATAGACCTACACAAGGCTTGACTGGGCTACACAACCATAAGTAAGACGCTGGGTGAGAAGGAGACAACTGTTGGTGCAATAGTAAGAAAATGTAAGAAATACAAGATGACTGTCAATCAACATCGATCTGGGGCACCATGCAAAATCTCACCTCGTGGGGTTTCCTTGATTAGGAGGAAGGAGAGAGATTAGCCTAAAACTACATGAGGGGAACTTGTTAATGATCTCAAGGCAGCTGGGACCACAGTCACCAAGAAAACCATTGGTAACACATTATGCCGTAATGGTTTAAAATCCTGCAGTTACATACAAATACCAGTAGTCGCCACTTTCTTGAATCCAAGTATCAAATCAGGCATGGACATGGGTCCTCCTTACCCCGTCTAACATAGTAACCACAATAGAACACCAGCCATCCTTATATAAAAGTCCTTATTAATTTTATTGAATTCAAATCCAGCTTTATCATATATCATGCAGCTTTTCTTATGAAAGAAGATCATAAAAATGATACTTAGATTAGTTGCGGCATATGCTGTTCACATGAGATCCATAGTCCTTCCGAGACTCCGCTCAAATTCAAATTCCTAAGGAGAGACGCCAGGAAACCAGGCTTGAGACGTCTGCACCTGCACCCAAAACATACAGCCAAGGCAACAAAGGAGTGGCTCATAAAGAAGCACATTAAGGTCATGGAGTGTCCTAGCCAGTCTTCAGACCTTAATCCCATAGAAAACTTATGGACGGAGTTGAAGTTCCAAGTTGCCAAGCAACAGCCTCAAAATATTAATGATTTAGAGATGATCTGATGAGAGGAGGGGACCAAAATTGGACTGACATGTGAGTAAACTTCGTCATCAAATACAAAAGATATGACTGCTGTGCTTGCCAACAAGGGTTTTGCCACCAAGTATTAAGTCTTTTTTGCCAGAGAGATCAAAAACTTTCATCTCACTGCAAAATGCAAATACATTTATATAAATTTATACAATGTGATTTTCTGGATTTTATTTTTCATATTCTATCTCTCAAATTTAAATTTAACCTATCCTTAAAATTATAGACTGTTCTGGCGGCATGTATGATGGGGGCTGCGCCTGTTTTCTGGTGTACTTTAAGCCAAAAAGAATGTTTGAACACGTGCACTTTTAGTGCACCAAAGATTAGAGGCGGTCTAATCACCACTTTTATGATTCTTTGACGCCAAACCTAGGTGCAGAACCGTTAAAACAGCGAGACCAGGTTAACGGTGGGGCCTGAGCCAGACTTGTCGTATTGGCACTACACGGCGCCAGAATGTATGAACTGCAGAAGAACAGGTTCATACATTCTACACGGACTTAAAGCGATTTGGAACTGGCCTGTCAGGGCCAACATTCCTACATGTTGCCCTTCATGTCTTTGTCAGTGGGCAAGCTTACACAATCAGCAAGGGATCAAATAATGATTTCCTTCACTGTATATATACCCCCTTGTAGGCAGGTATACAATCCCCTATAGGCAGGTAGATAAATATGCCCCCTCTAGGTAGATAGGTAGGTATAAATGCCCCTTGTAGGTAGAGGTCCCTGTATATACAGCCCCTGTATAAACAACCCAATATAGGTAGGTACACAGCCTCCTGAATATCTAGCCCCCTGTAGGTAGGTAAACAACCCTCTGTATATATAGTCCCCTGTAATTAGGTACACAGCCTCCTGTAGGTAGCTATACAGTCCCCTACATACAGTATATAGCTCCATGTAGGGAGTTATACAGTCCCCTGTATATATACATATAGTCTCCTGTATATTTAGCTCCATGTATAGTCTCCTGTATATGTAGCCCCCTGTATATATAGCCCTCTGTAATATAGCCCCCTGTGATATAGCCCCCTGTATACATAGCGCTTTGAAATATAGCCCATTGTAATATAGCCCCCTGTATGCATAGCCCTCTGTAATATAGCCTCCTGTAATATAGTTCCCCGTATAATAATAATAATAATAATAATAATCTTTATTTATATAGCGCCAACATATTCCGCAGCACTTTACAATATAGAGGGTATACGTACAGACAAGCCAGACATTACATTTTAAAAAAGTGACTTACAATTGAGGTGAGGGCCCTGCACGCAAGAGCTTACAATCTATTAGTGTATATGGGTGAGAAAAGGGTGAGAAGTGCTTGGTTTACACTGTCCAGACATGTTACATAAATATGGGGTAGTATACATAAAAAGTGGAAGAACCTGCCACCCAGACCGCAAAACTATATACAGGTACATGCCTGTGGGTGCCAAAGTGCAGGAAGTGACGAATGTGTGACAGAATTTTGGGGGTTAACAATTATGGATTTTGGTAGGCTTGTCTAAGAAGATGAGTTTTCAGAGTGCACTTAAAACTGTGGGGGTTTGTGAGTGTGCTGATCACTTTGGGGTAACATGTTCCAGGAACTGGTGCAATACTTCAAAAATCTTGGAGACAGGCATGGGAGGTTTGGATGAGTGAGGTGTGTAGTCTTAGATCAGTAGCAGAGCGGAGAGAGCGGGTAGGGTGGTAGACAGATGAGGGAGAAGATGTAGGGGTGTGCAGTGCTGTGGAGAGCCTTATGGTTGAGAGTGATTAGTTTATGTTGTATTCTGTACTGAATAGGCAGCCAGTGCAGTGACTGACACAGGGTAGAGGCATCAGTAAAGTGGTTGGAAAGAAAGACAAGCCTGGCTGCTGCATTCAGGACAGATTGGAGAGGGGAGAGTTTACAGAGGGGAAGGGACAACCAAGTAGGGATTTTACCAGTAGTCAAGACGAGAATGAATAAGAGCAACAATGAGCGTTTGAGCTGTTTCCACAGTGAGAAAAGGACGGGTTCTGGAGATGTTCTTGAGGTGCAGGTGACAGGAGCAGGCAAGGGATTGGATATATGGGGTGAAGGACTGATCAGAATCTAGTAAAACCCCAAGACAGCGGGTCTGCTGCCTAGGAGTTATGGTGGTGCCACACACTGAGACAGAAATAGCAGGGTTGGGTCGGTTAGTAGATGGTGGGGTGACTAAAAGTTCAGTTTTAGTGAGGTATAGTTTAAGATAGAGAGAGGACATTATGTCAGAGACAGTGGACAGACAGTCACTGGTGTTTTGTAGCAGGGCAGGAGTGATGTCACGGAAGGAGGTGTATAATTGCATCAGCATGGTACTGGAAGCCAAATCTGCTGATCGTTTGTCCAATGGAGGCTGTGTAGATAGAAAATAGGAGAGGACCAAGAACGGATCCCTGTGGAACCCCAACAGCAAGAGGAAGAGGAGGTGGAACCCGAAAATGAGACACTGAAGGAGCGGTCAGAGAGGTAGGATGAGAACCAAGAAAGAGCGGTGTCCTGGAGGCCAATGGTGCTCAGCATGCTGAGGAGGAGGTGGTGATCTACAGTGTCAAATGTTGCAGAGAGATCTAGGAGAAGCAGCAGCGAATAGTTACCCTGAGATTTTGCTGTCAGGAGGTCATTTGAAACTTTTTTCTATGCAGTGTAAAGTGTGGAAACCTGATTGCAAAGGGTCAAGAAGAAAGTAAGCAGAGAGATAGCGGATTAGGCGAGAGTAGACCAAGCATTCCAGGAGTTTACAGATTGTAGTGAGGTGAGAGAGGACAGCTGGAGAAATAGACTTGACAAGGTGGGAAGGGATGGGGTCACTAGAGCAAGTGGTGGGGCGTGCAGACCGGAGAAGCCTGGACACTTCTTCTTCTGATGTCGGGTCAAGGGCTGAGAGCAGATTGGAGGAAGTGCGGGGAGTGACATGATTGGTGTTATTTGGGGTTTGAGATGAGATATTATGCCGGATACTGTCAATTTTGTCTTTGAAGTGAGTGGCCAGGTCTTCAGCACAGAGGTCAGTGACCAGGGCCTGAGCTTTAGGTCTGAGGAGGGAGTGAAAAGTGTCAAACAGGGGTTTTGGGTTGTTGTGTAACGTGGAGATGAGGGAGGTGAAATATTTTTGTTTGGCGCAGTAAAGGGCAGAGTGGTAAGTCAAGAGCATGAATTTATAGTGGAGAAAGTCTGCAGGTAGCTTTGACTTTCTCCATAGATGCTCAGCACATCAGGAACATCGCTGCAGATGGCGAGTCTGAGGCGTGTGCCATGGCTGCCGGCACCTGACTCTGGTGATGCGGTGTCTGAGTGGGGCCAACATGTCAAGGGTGGTAGAGAGAGTTTCATTGTAATGTTTAACAGCCAGGTCAGGACAGGGAAGGGGAGGAGATTGGGGGCAGTGAGTACTGTATGATGTCTGTGAGTTCCTGAGTGTTTATGGAGCATAGATTTCAGAATGTGTGATGGGTAGGTGTGTCCAGAGAAGGCTGGGAGTTAGTGATAGAGAAGGAAATAAAGTTGTGATCAGAGAGAGCATAAGGGAGTTGGTAAGATTGAAAAATTTAAACAGAGGCGACAGAAGACCAGATCAAGAGGTTCCCCTCCTTGTTGAGTTGGAGAGTCTATAAGTTTGAGAGGCCAAGGGAAGAGGTTAGTGAAAGAAACAAGGCAGAAGGAGACATAGGGTTGTCAATGGGGATGTTGAAATCAGCCATGATGAGAATGGGTATTTCTGTAGAGAGGAAGTGAGGGAGCCAGGCAGCAAAATGATACAGAAACTGGTCGGTAGAGCTGGGGGTCTGTACACAAACATGACTCTGAGAGAAAATGGCCGGGAGAGTCTGAGGGTGTGGACCTCAAAGGAAGCGAAAGTGAGGTAGGGTGCAGGAGGAATCACCTGGCAAGTGCAGTGTGGAGAGAGAAATATGCCAACTACTCCACCTGGCCTGTTCTCAGGTCTGGGGGTGTGGGTGAAGTGTAGGCCACCATAGGTGAAAGCGGCAAGGGAAGCGGTATATGACTGCTGGAGCCAAGTTTCTGTGAGAGCCAACAGGTTGAGGGAATGAGAAAGGAACAGGTTATGAACAGCAGTGAGTTTATTACAGACGGATCGGGCGTTCCATAAAGCACATTTAAATGGGACAGGAAAAGACGTACAACAAATATTATACAGCTTAGCAGGGTTTCTGTGGGAGGGAGAGGAGGAGGTGGGATAAGAAGTAAAGGAAGGTGGACCGGGGTTAGGAGAGATGTCTCCTGCAGTGAGAGGCAGGAGAATGAAAAGTGACCACAGATGGTTCAGTGATGAATATGAGCGACGTTTGTGCATCACCATGAAAGAGGATGGTTTGGGGTAGTTAAAGTAAGTAAGTAGTGCATGAGATGCGTGCATGGTAGAGGGAAGGAGAGAGGAGCTAATGTGGACAGAATTGTTTGGAGGCATGACTGGATGGTAGGACAGGAGGAAAAAGACAGCAAAATAGATTGCAATAGCAAGCATGGTGACTAAGCTGTAGGTTAGAAAGCGCAGTTACTTACAAAGATAAGTTTCTGCCCACTTCGGTCACAATTTGGTCAAAATTCATCATCACTTCAAAAGCTATCACTTAAAAAATGCTGGCAATAAAAAAATGCAGGCAGACCAAAAGGTCTTTGCAGACCACAAGGCTCCAATATATAGTATGTACTGATTAAATCACTGCTTCCAGGTGACAGAAACGGGTGGGGTTACAAGGAGATAACAGAAAGGAAATGCTTCAAAAGGCAACTGGTGTATAGCCTTAGCTAAACATATAAACACATGCTAATTATTTTAAACAGAGCTGGGGTTCTATGCAGTTTCCCAATTCATAACATAAAAATTCAGGAAAATGAAAAAAAAAAGCAGTTAGGGGGGTGATGGTGGTTTAGTAGTGATGACATACCTGTGAAAAAAGACAAAGCGATAGGTGGGGAGAGACAATGAAAATTTTATTATTAATTCGGTCAAAATTTCCCCTCATCACTTAAAAGGTGTAATTTAAAAAAAATGCTGGAAATTAAAAATGCTGGAAATCAAGAAGTCTTTGAGCCCACAAGGTCCAAATATAAGTATGTATGTTTAAAATTATGCTTCCAGTGACAAAAACGGGTGGGGTTAAAGGAAAAAAACAAAAAGGAAATCTTAAAAAAAGCAATGGGTATGCTTAGCTAAAATATAAACTATAATTATTTTAAAAAAGAGCTGGGGGTTCTTGCGCTTACACTCCCTAAATAAAATACGGGAAAAAATGAAGTTAAAAACAGTTAGGGGATATGACGGTGCTTGAGTAGTAGATGACATACCATAAAATACAAACAAAAATAAAATTAAAAAAAGCGTTTGGGGAAGAGGTGTTGGTAGTATAGATAAAATTACCAAAACTAGAGATGGGCGAATCGTTTAAAAAAAGTGGATTTCGTTAAAATTTTAGGAAAAATTTCGTTCAAACAAAAAGTCGAAGTTTGGGGTGATTGCGGGCAAAAAGCGTGTTTTTAATAGATAAATGGGCCGCCAAGCAATGGGTTTTATGGGGCAAAACAGTTGGGAGGAAATAAGGAGAACCTCAATGACGTGCAAGATGGAAGCAAAACGGATGGCGGGGTTTTGTGATGGTTCCCGCACATATAAGTCCGCGCGACCTAGCGTCCCACCCTCTCTTTGTGCCTGCTTGCTGCTGCTGGGTTGTGAGATTCACACAAAAGAAATAACTTTTTAACAGCGATTTTTTTTTTTTTTGGGGGGGGGGGGGGAAATAACAGCTTTTCCCAGAGAATGCTTATATTCCATTCTAATTTTGATTTTGTGGGTTATTGAAATTTAAGTCCAGTGTGCTTCCAATTCAGCTGCATATACATTTTAATGCTATCAGGTCAGTTCTGGAGCACATTGAATAGCCAAGGGTTGTGTAAGCTTGTTTTTGCTGTTGTATTCAGTTAAAGAAACAGCATTTTTACAATCCACATACCAGTTAATTTTTGGCAGCTTATTTCTTTTGCGCAATTTATATCCAAGGGTTAATTAAGCGTGTTTGTGCTATTTTAGTCAGTAAAAGAAACAGTGTTTTTCAACGCCAAAGATGAAATCTTTCCTGTAGCATAATTTACATCCGAAGGTTAATTAAGCATGTTTCTGCTTTTTTAGTCAGTAAAATACACGGCATTTTAACACGCCACATAATAGTTAACTTTTGGCTGCTAATTTCCTTTGCGCAATTTATATCCAAGGGTTAATTAAGCGTGTTTGTGCTATTCTAGTCAGTAAAATAAACTGTGTTTTTCAATGCCAAAGAAGAAATTTTTCCTGTAGCATAATTTATATCCAAAGGTTAATTAAGTCTGTTTGTGCTATTGTAGTCAGTAATATAAACGGTGTTTTTCAAAGCTAAAGAGGAATTTTTTTTTCTGTAGCATAATTTATATCCAAAGGTTAATTAAGCGTGTTTGTGCTATTGTAGTAAGTAAAATAAACTGTGTTTTTCAACGCCAAAGACAACGTTTTTCCTCTAGCATAATTTATATACAAAGGTTAAATAAGTGTGTTTGTCCTAGTGTAGTCAGTAAAGTAATCAATGTTTTTCAACGCAAAAGAAGAAATTTTTTTCTGTAGCATAATTTATATCTGAAGGTTAATTAAGCGTGTTTCTGCTTTTGTAGTCAGTAAAATAAACGGTGTTTTTCAACGCCAAAGACGAAATTTTTCCTGGTGATTCCTGTAGCATAATTTATATCCAAAGGTTAATTAAGTGTGTTTCTGCTTTTGTAGTCAGTAAAATACAAGGCATTTAAACACGCCACATACGAGTTAATTTTTTGCTGCTAATTTCTTTTGCGCAATTAATATCCAAGGGTTTATTAAGTGTGTTTGTGCTATTGTAGTCAGTAAAATAAATGGTGTTTTTCAACGCCAAAGAAGAAATTTTTCCGGTAGCATAATTTATATCCAAAGGTTAATTAAGCGTGTTTGTGCTATTGTAGTCAGTAAAATAAATGGTGTTTTTCAACTCCAAAGAAGACATTTTTCCTGTAGCATAATTTATATCCAAAGGTTAATTAAGCGTGCTTGTGCTATTGTATATCACAAGGCATTATGTTAAAGGGGCTGAGACGCCCACAGCGCCCTCTGTTGGATGTAACAAATCCTCAATTTGCTTCTGACCCACCGAGTCTTGAGAAAGCAGAAAGGATTTTAGCCAAGCCAGTATCTCTCATCTGCAGACAACGCTGTTTCGGGATTTTTGTCCCGCTTCAGTGCAGAGTAGACCGATACTGGCTGGCTGTGTGGAAGGCATCGAGTAGCTCAGGAAGGGAAGATCTCTCCTTAAGGAGAGCACCGTACGAACGACTTGTAGAGTTTGTTTTGCCTTTTCGTCCTCTACTTAGCATCTGCATATCACAAGGCATTATGTGAAAGGGGCTGAGACGCCCACAGCGCCCTCTGTTGGATGTAACAAATCCTCAATCTGCTTCTGACCCACCGAGTCTTGAGAAAGCAGAAAGGATTTTATCCAAGCCAGTATGTCTCATCTGCAGACAACGCTGTTTCGGGATTTTTGTCCCTCTTCAGTGCAGAGTAGAGCGATACTGGCTGGCTGTGTGGGAGGCATCGAGTAGCTCAGGAAGGGGAAAGTTCTCTCCTTAAGGAGAGCACCGTACGAACGGATTGTAGAGTTTGTTTTGCCTTTTCGCCCTCTCTTTAGCATTCTGCATTATCACAAGGCATTATGTGAAAGGGGCTGAGACGCCCACAGGCCCTTGTTGGATGTAAACAAACCCCTCAATTCTGCTTCTGCCCCACCGAGTCTTGAGAAAGCAGAAAGGATTTTATCCAAGCCAGTATGTCTCATCTGCAGACAACGCTGTTTCGGGATTTTTGTCCCTCTTCAGTGCAGAGTAGAGCGATACTGGCTGGCTGTGTGGGAGGCATCGAGTAGCTCAGGAAGGGAAGATCTCTCCTTAAGGAGAGCACCGTACGAACGGATTGTAGAGTTTGTTTTGCCTTTTCGTCCTCTACTTAGCATCGGCATATCACAAGGCATTATGTAAAAGGGGCTGAGACGCCCACGGGCCCTTGTTGGATGTAACAAATCTTCAATCTGCTTCTGACCCACCGAGTCTTGAGAAAGCAGAAAGGATTTTAGCCAAGCCAGTATCTCTAATCTGCAGACAACGCTGTTTTGGGATTTTTGTCCCTCTTCAGTGCAGAGCAGAGCGATACTGGCTGTCTGTGTGGGAGGCATCGAGTAGCTCAGGAAGGGAAGATCTCTCCTTAAGGAGAGCACAGTACGAACTTTTTTGTTTAGGAAGGGAACGAGTTTGTTCCCTTCCTAAACAAACTCTACAAGCCGTTCGTACGGTGCTCTCCTTAAGGAGAGATCTTCCCTTCCTGAGCTACTCGATTTCTTGGTGATTCCTGTAGCATAGTTTATATCCAAAGGTTAATTAAGCGTGTTTCTGCTTTTGTAGTCAGTATAATAAACAAAAATTTTAATATGTACATACCCGTAATTTTTTCTGGTGATTTCTGTAGGGTCAAATTTATATCCAAGGGTTTAAATTTAAACGTGTTGTGCTTTTGTAGTCAGTAAAAGAAACGGTGTTTTTTCAACGCCAAAGATGAATTTTTCCTGGTGATTCCTATAGCATAATTTACATCCGAAGGTTAATTAAGCGTGTTTCTGCTTTTTTAGTCATTAAAATACACGGCATTTTAACACCAAAGACGAAATTTTTCCTGTAGCATAATTTATATCCAAAGGTTAATTAAGCGTGTTTGTGCTATTGTAGTCAGTAAAATAAACTGGTGTTTTTTTAACGCCAAGACGAAATTTTTCCTGTAGCATAATTTATTACAAAGGATAATTAAGCGTGTTTGTGCTATTGTAGTCAGTAAAATAATCGGTGTTTTTCAACGCCAAAGAAGACATTTTTCCTGTTGATTCCTATAGCAAAATTTATATCCAAAGGGTAATTAAGCGTGTTTCTGCTTTTGTAGTCAGTAAAATCAACAGTGTTTTTCAACGGCAAAGACAAAATTTTTCCTGGTGATTCCTGTAGCATACTTTATCAGGGCCGTGACGATGTGTAGGCGAATGTAGGCGACCGCCTAGGGTTCCACTTCATCCCAGGCATAAAGGGGGAGCAAATAGGTGTAGAGTAGACTGAATTTTATATTGGGAGGATAGGAGTGGGGGTACTACATGCCTTATTTGCCTAGGGCACCAGAATACCTTGTCCCAGCCATCCAAAGGTTATATCCAAAGGTTAATTAAGTGTGTTTCTGCTTTTTTAGTGAGTAAAATACACAACATTTAACTCGCCACATACGAGTTAATTTTTTGCTGCTCATTTCTTTTGCGCAATTAATATCCAAGGGTTAATTAAGTGTGTTTGTGCTATTGTAGTCAGTAAAATAAACAGTGTTTTTCAACGCCAAAGGAAACATATTTCCTGTAGCATAATTTATATCCAAAGGTTAATTAAGCGTGTGTGTGCTATTGTAGTCAGTAAAATAAACAGTGTTTTCCAACGCCAAAGACGAGGAAATTTTTCCTCGTGATTCCTGTTCCATAGATTCTATGCAAAGGTTAGTTAAACGTGTTTCTGCTTTTGTAGTCAGTAAAATAAACGGTGTTTTCACGCTACAT
>JAODAL010050802.1:0-27135 GCA_025379985.1 Phyllomedusa bahiana | reverse complement strand
TCAAGTTGACTACAGACACTGGACCAGCATCTCAGGGCTTAAAGAGGTTGTCTCATTACAAAGAATAGCTTTCAAATTGTATGGAACACAAAATAAAGACATTTTCCAAATATATTGCTTTGTTTATCTGTTTTCCTTAAGGAGATACAAGTGAATTTATGACCTCCCTGGCTGTTTCAGTTCCCTCAGTAACAGACCTGTGTATATCTCTGCCCCCTGTTGTTTGTTCTATGTGATAGCAGTGAGTGATGTCATCACACAGGTCTCTGCAGCCTCTTTGCTGCTGGACAGTAAAAAGCTTGATTTATCTAAAATAAACAGCACTGTAATTAGGGCTTTTGTTTGAGGGATCAGATAAAGCCTTCTGCAAGCAGTTTCAGAAGGTTCTGAGCTAATCTGAGCGAATTAGCAACTGAAAACACAGCGTTGAATACAAGCACAGAGCTGTATGCATATTAGTCAGTCTGAACCAGGAAGTGACAGAGTATTTTATTCATGCATCCTATGAAACTCTGTAGGGAGACAACTCCTTTAATTCCAGAGACACCAGCAGGAGCTCAGAGATGGACTCAGCATGAGACTGCAGCAAACAATACAATGCACAGGACTGCAATGGACTGACCCTGAAGCACAGACAGGAACTTACTCTTATAGCCAGGGGTCACAGGTCAAGAGGAGGTTAGAACAGGTCAGGGAACCTATAAAGGGCAGGAAGCTGCCGCATGCGCGCCCTAGGAGGCGCAGCGCACAAACAGGACCCCAGGAAGCAGGAGCAACAGGACAGGACAGGCAAGTACCAGGAAGGCATGACACGCCGGCGGTCCATGGCAGGGGACCGCGGTGTGAACCGTGACAGGCTTGTTCACACAGCGTAATTGTGGGGCGTACAGTACGCCCCGCAATTACGCTGAGTGTTCGGGAGTCGCGCTGATCCCCATAGACTGTCATTGCTCATATCACTTATCTCCCTGCACGAACCATACAATCGTATTGTACGAGCGAGGAGAGGAGGCGTATTCCATAGTTCTCTATGAGAACTATGGATTACCATAATTGCGGTGTGCATCTCGCCTGTATTAGAGTGCAAATACGCAGCGAAATGCACGCCACAATTACGCCGTGTGAACATAGCCTAAGATGCACTTTTTCCCCCCAAAATCTGGGAGGAAAAAGGGGGCGCATCTTACAGTCCAAATGTAGAATCTCAGACAGGTGGAAGGCTGGAGTGGAGCGCTTCTGTGAGACGTTGTGGGGCGATTAGAGGGAGGAACAGTGCAAAGCACCATTTCTCATTCAAGGATTGTTAACAGCAGGGATCCATTTCCTGTTTTAACTGTGGTTGCCAGCTGTAACCACTGCAAATGTAGTATCTCAGGAAGGCAGGAGGCTGGAGTGATGCTGCAAGAAGCCGGCGGCATGCATGTAGGGGTTAAACCACGCAGCATCACCCCACTCTAGCCTCCTGCCTGAGATACTACATTTGCGGGGTATTGAGCAGGCTCATGGTTGTACGTTCCATACGCTCTGGGCAGCAACTGTTCATTACAGCTGGCAATCACTGATAACGAGGGGTGGTGTTGGGGAGTGTTTATTGAAATTATTTTTTTTTATTTTGTTTATTTTTTATTTTTTTTAACAATTGATTCCAGTGCTAGTAATAGAGGTGTCTGGTAGACTCCTTTCCATTATGATTGCTGGGGCTTGGTGTCAGCCTGCATTGTTTTTCGTCACCACAAGGCTGACACTAACCCTCTGTCACTATTACCCCATTACCCAATGCACCAGGGGTACTGGGAAGAGCCGGGTAACCATCAGAAGTGGACCCTCTAATATGATGGTCTGCTTCTGGGACAGCTGTGGGCTGGTATTTTTAGGGTGAAAAACGACCAATATTCATGGACCTTTTCATTTTAATAACATCAGCCTGCAGCTGCTGCTTTTAGCCTGGCTGATTAAAAATAAGAGGACCCCTACAGTCATGGCCAAAAGTTTTGAGAATGATACAAATGTTAATTTTACAAAGTCTACTGCATCAGGTTTTATAATGGCAATTTGCATATACTCCAGAATGTTATAAAGAGTGATCAGCTTAACAGCAATTAATTGCAAAGTCAATAGTTGCCTAGAAATTGAACTTTTTCCCCAAAACACATTTCAACTTCATTGCAGGCCTGCCTTAAAAGGACCAGCTAACATCGTTTCAGTGACTGCTCCATTAACACATGTGTGGGTGTTGATGAGGACAGGGCTGGAGATCAATCTGTCATGATTAAGTAAGAATCACACCACTGGATACTTTAAAAGGAGGCTGGTGCTGGGCATCATTGTTATCTCTAAAGAAACACGTGCAGTCATCATTGCACTGCACAAAACTGGCCTAACAGGGAAGAGTATCGCAGCTAGAAACATTGCACCTCAGTCAACAATCTATCGCATCATCAAGGAATTAAAGGAGAGAGGTTCCATTGTTGCCAAAAAGGCTCCAGGGAGCCCAAGAAAGACCAGCAAGTGCCAGGACCGTCTCTTAAAAGTGTTTCAGCTTCAGAATCGGGCTACCAGCAGTGCACAGCTTGCTCAGGAATGGCAGCAGGCAGGTGTGAGTGCATCTGCACACACTGTGAGGTGGAGACTCATGGAGCAAGGCCTGGTGTCAAGGAGGGCAGTAAAGAAGCCACTTCTCTCCAGAAAAAACATCAGGGACAGACTGATATTCTGCCAAAGATACAGGGAGTGGACTGCTGAGGACTGGGGTAAAGTCATTTTCTCTGATGGATCCCCTTTCCGAATGTTTGGAACATCTGGAAAACAGCTTGTTCGGAGAAGACAAGGTGAGCGATACCACCAGTCTTGTCTCATGCCAACTGTAAAGCATCCAGAAACCATTCATGTGTGGGGTTGCTTCTCAGCCAAGGGAATCGGCTCTCTAACAGTCTTGCCTAAAATACATCCATGAATAAAGAATGGTACCAGAATGTCCTCCAAGAGCAACTTCTCCCAACCGTCCAAGAGCACTTTGGTGATCAACAATGCCTTTTCCAGCATGATGGAGCACCTTGCCATAAAGCAAAGGTGATAACTAAATGGCTCAGGAAACAAAACATAGAGATTTTGGGTCCATGGCCTGGAAACTCCCCAGATCTTAATCCCATTGAGAACTTGTGGTCAATCATCAAGAGACGGGTGGACAAACAAAAACCAACAAATTGTGACAAAATGCAAGCATTGATTGTGCAAGAATAGACTGCTATAAGTCAGGATTTGGTCCAGAAGTTGATTGAGAGCATGCCAGGGAGAATTGCAGAGGTCCTGACGAAGAAGGGTCAACACTGCAAATATTGACTTGCTGCATTAACTCATTCTGTCAATAAAAGCTTTTGTTAATCATAATATGATTGCACTTGTATTTCTGTATGTGATAAAAACATCTGACAAACACACATAAAAACCAGAGGGCAAACAGATCATGTGAAAATATAATATTTGTGTCATTCTCAAAACTTTTGGCCATGACTGTACGTTGTTTTGTTTTTATCCTTTATTAAAAGTCTAAAAAGAACATATTATTTAAAAAAAAAATTGACATGGGGTCCCCCCCATTTTTCATTACCAACCTAGGTAAAACCGACAGCTGCAGACTGATGCTATAAGAATGGGAAGGTCCATCATTACAATCCCATTATAAAAATACCAGCCCGTAGCCATCACAGAAGTGAACCATCGCATTACAGAGTGCGCTTCCTGGACGCTGAATAGTCTGTTCAGTGCCCGGGAAAGCTGGGTGACGTTCCCTCACAGCAGGCACTCAGCTTTCCCAAATGCTGGATAGGTTATTCAGCATCTGGTAAAACTGGGTGACATCCACCAAAGGAAGCACCCAGAAAAGCTGGGTGCCTGCTGTGGGGGATGGGTGCTGCTCTGCTTTCATGGACGCTGGATAGCCAATCCAGGAAAGCTGGATAGGACATGGGGAGGGGTTAGAGGGGGAAAGGGTGGGGGATAAAGGAAGGGAGGGCGTGATGGACATCACACCTCTCTCTGCCCCTTCAGTAGGTAAGCAAATATATGGGCCCACTCTGTAGGTAGGTATATAGGCCCAATTATTAGGTAGGCATGTAAATAGGCCCCCCCCAGTCGGAAAAAGTAAATGGGCCGGGGGTACCCAGGGGTTGAAAGGTTTAAGCCCCCTTACTAAGCAGCTAGGTATATAGGTACCCTCAATAGGTAGTTAAACATATAGTCCCTTCTCAAATCTCCTGTTTGAGAAGGGACCACAAGTTATCACTAGGATTTAGTGCAGGTGAGGGACAGGTCAATATTCTTTTATCCTCAGGACCTTTACCAGCTAGCCACAGTGTAGAGTACTTTGAAGCATGCAATGGAGCATTGTCCTGCATAAAAATCAGGGTATTCTTTAAAGATGCAGAGTTTTTTCCTGTAACACGGGTTTGGGGAAAAGGGTGTTTTTAAAACCGGGAGAGGTCGGGGAAGTTGATTATGAGTCCATATCATTTTTTATTAACTGTGTAGTATTTTTTATTTTTTTTTTAAAGAGGGTTGTTAGCGAGTAAAACAATATATATGCATCGCTTTCTTCTGACAGTCATAACTTTTTTCCCATATACAGGCTGTGAAGGATGTCCCTGGGGGTTTAAAAAAAAATTTGCAGCTTTTTTCATTTCTTTTTGGGGGTTTTTATGGCGTTTATCATGTAGATTAAATAAAATGACAGATTTATAGGCTAGGTTGTTATGCACGCGGTGATACCAAATGCTTGCTTTATTTAGAGAGAGACACAATACATCCCCCACCTACCACCCCATAACCACCTCACCTCCACTTATCAATCCGCTCCACCCATCAACCTATAACCTCCCCACCTGCACCTATCACCCCATGTGGAGTTTGTACAGAGGTAACCACAGATAGGGTAGTGCTGGAAAAATTAGAATTTTAAGATGTTTGTTTGGTAAATTTTGCAGAGATGAGTCGTGGCAAGGAGAAGTCATCATGACGGTCTAAATAGGATGCAGAGAAAAGGGGAAAGAGAACAATTTTATTCTTTTAAATGTCTCCCAAAGAGTTTACTGATGTAACGCATGTAATCACTTAAATTTCCCCCCAGAGCCCGTGTACACTGGTAACTACCACTATATTGTCACTTATAGGGGGAAATACAGCCACATAGTCCTTTCACATTTGGGTTTTTCCCCTATTGGTCACGTATGGTAGAAATTTGGTAGTAGGTAAGGTTTAGGTTCAGGTACCTCCCCGTCTCCCGGATACTGAATAGCTTTTTAAGTCCCCGGAAAAACTGGGGAGTCAAAACCCCCCAATTTGGCTTTCTTCCAGAGCCGTTACACAGTTGGGTGTAGCGGGTGTAACGTTTTGTGAAGGGGTGTGGCTTTATATAAAGAGGGTGTAGTCTACGTAAATTTTTAGGGTGTCGTGCCTAGCATACCACAGCTTTGAATCGCCCTGATAGCCACTTTCAAAAGCTGGCAAGTATGGTTTAAATATTTTATTGAACTCTATAAACAGCATTAATACTGAAAAGTAAAGATTTTCCACTAGCTTCATGTGTTTTTTTTTCCTTTTCCGTCCTTATTTATCTATCATAAGATCCGCTTTTTGCGGTGAAACTTCTATTGTGGGGGTTTGGGGCAGTAGTGCAGTCACAGATCTCTTTCCTTAAATCCCAGACTTCATTGCAAAATAGGACTTCCTCCACAGTTTCACTGTGGCTTATGTTTTGACTAGTGTTAATTCCCACAGTTCTGTACTTGCTGTCGAAATGTGTAACTAGGACCATGAGTCACTTGTAAATGTTCAGAGTTGCAGTCTCTTTTATGGGCAGCAGAAAACAACCCCCGGGCTGAACTGCTATCCTCTGCTCCATTACGTTAATAAGTCCTGTCACAGGACTCAAATGAAACATTCCCCCCCGTAATTTCTCTAAAAGTAATTACTTTTTTTCACTTTCAAATACAGGCTGGAATTTAAAGTGCCAACGTTCGTGATCAGGTTTTGCCACTTCAGGGGGGTGTCCTGAGCTGAACCGGGTTCAAAGCACACCATGGTGTGATATAAATTTTATGAGGCCATATGAACAATGAACGTTACACGGTTCTGCACAGCAGGACAGGTAAATCATTTTTAGTAAGTATGAATTACAAAGTTTAATATAATACAGTTGTGAGCCCTATAACAAATAAAAAGATCCCGGAGAACCCTTTAAGCCAAATTTAGGTAGATAAGCCCCCCATTAGAAAGGTAGATAGACAATAAATAAATAGGTAAGTTGCCACTAGGTAGCTATACAGGCCCCTCAGCAGGTAGATAAGCATATAGGCCTCCGACAGTCAGTAGGTATATAGGTACCCTCAAAATGTAGGACTAATGGCCCCCTCAGTAAGTATATAGATCCACTCTGTAAGTATTAGGTATTTAGTCCCCAATTAGTTATCCCCTCAGTGAGTAGATATGCCCCTTCACTAGGTAGATTAGTATAAAGGTCCCCACATTAGGTAGGAAGAAACAGAGTCCCCCTTTAGATACATACAGTATATAGACCCTCTCAGTAGGTAGGTAGATATATATAGGTCCCCAAGTGGTCGATATATTTAGCCCCCCAGTAGGTAGGTATATAAATCTCCTCCAGTAGATTGTTACATAGACCCTCCCAATAAGTAAGAAGGTATATAGGACCCCCAAGTATATAAGCCCCCCAGTAGGTGAGTACATAGGGTTCCCCAGTTGAAAGGTGGATATATAGGGTCCCCCCAGTACATAGGTAGGTACATAGTCCCTTATACTAGATAGGTAGGTACTTAGACCCAGTAGGTATGTAGGTACATAGGGCTCCATTAGTAAGTAAATAGGAATTTAGGGCCATCCAGTAGGTGGGTAGATAGGAATGGCCTGTTCTATTAGATAGTTAAATAGGGCTCCCAGTAGGTAGATAATTATACAGGCACCCCAGTGTGTAGGTAGTATATAGGACCCCCAGTAGGGAGATAGGTATATACTGCTCCCCAGTAGCTAGGTAGGTATATAGGGCCTCCCCACAGTAGGAAGATAGGAATATACTGTCCCTAGTAGTTAGGTAGGTATTTAGGGCCCCATATAAAAAAAAAAATAATAATACTCACCTCTCCCTGTCCCCCACTGAAAACCTCTTGAGTCCAGTCTATTAGGCCATCAGCCTAGCCATGTATGGCCTGGTACAGGCATCGGAGAAGACAGCACAATAACATCATCACATTGTGCCGTCTCGGCTGTGGCATCTAGAGGGATGAACGACCTGGATCGGGCCTGTGGCCCCCCCTGGCTCAGGGGCCCAGTCGCAAGGGCAACCACTGTGATACTCTGTAGCTATGCCACTGGTTGGCAGGGCCAGGACTAGTCCCCGGCGCCGCCGCTATCCGCCGCCGCCGCCGATCGTTAGGGTCCTAAGCCGTTACCAGTCGCTAAGCTATCAGCTTAGGACCTTGGCGACGGCAGCGGTGGCGGGACTAACTGTATGTGCGTCCGCCAGACGCACATCCAGTTAGATGCTTTGGCGGAGCAGAGAGCTCCACAGAGTACTCTGTGGCCGCAGGCAGGATGCGGCTCACCGGAGTGCACAGGACGGGCGGCGTGCGCGTCATCACGCTGCCCGCGCGCGGCCTGGTGACGTCACGCCGCTGAAGAAAAGACCGGGAGCAGTGACAGCGACAGCGGCGGGGAGTGAGGTCAGGTGAGTGCTGTCAGTGTCTTACTTTTAATTTGCTCTATTCATGCTGGGGGCCTATAATCTAATTATAAATGTGGGGGGGGGGCTACTATGTACTTTTATATATGTGCAGGGGGCTACTATGTACTTTTATATATGTGCAGGGGGCTACTATGTACTTTTATATATGTGCAGGGGGCTACTATGTACTTTTATATATGTGCAGGGGGGCTACTATGTACTTTTATATATGTGCAGGGGGGGCTACTATGTACTTTTATATATGTGCAGGGGGGGGCTACTATGTACTTTTATATATGTGCAGGGAGCTGCTTATGTACTTTTATATATGTGCAGGGCGCTACTATGTACTATTTATAATTTGTTGCAGGGGGCTACTATGTACTTTTATTTTTAGTGCAGGGGGCTACTATCTACTTTTATATATGTGCAGGGGGCTACTATCTACTTTTATATGTGCAGGGGGGGCTATTATCTATTTTTATATGTGCAGGGGGGCTATTATTATTATTTTTATTTATTTTAGAGCGCCATTAATTCCAGGGCGCTGTACATTTAAGGGGAATTACATACATAACAAATATTGAACAAATACAATGGTGACAAAAATGACTAGTAACTGAGAGGAAAGAGGACCCTGCCCGCGAGGGCTTACAATCTACAAGGAAGAAGGGGAGAGACAGAAGGTGTGGGGCAGACATGCTTGCGGGCCGGTGTAGTGGTGGTGGGGTTAGTGTGGATTGTAGGCTATCCTGAAGAGATGGGTTTTCAGGTTGCTTTTGAAACTGGTGAAAGTTGGGGAGAGTCTGATGTTTCGGGTTAAGGAGTTCCAGAGTGTGGGTGAAGCACGGGGAGAAGTCTTGGAGACGGTTATTTTGAGGAGCTGATGAGAGGGGGAGAAGAGGAGAAGGTCCTGTGAGGAGCGGAGATTGCGTGAGGGGAGTTATCTGGAAATTAGGACAGAGATGTATGGAGGGGAGAGGTTATGGAGAGCCTTGTAGGTCAGGGTTAGTAATTTGAACTGAATTCGTTGGGCAATGGGCAGCCAGTGAAGGGATTGGCAGAGGGGAGAGGCAGAGGAGTAGCGAGGAGAGAGGTGAATCAGACGGGCAGCAGAGTTTAGGATGGATTGGGGGGGAGCGAGGGTGCTAACTGGGAGGCGACAGAGAAGGATGTTGCAGTAGTCAAGGCGGGAGATGACGAGGGCGTGGACTAGCGTTTTAGTAGTGTCGGAGTTGAGGAATGGGCGGATGCGTGAAATATTTTTAGGTGGAGGCGGCAGGCAGAGGTGAGGGCTTGGATGTGTGGTTTGAAGGATAAAGAGGAGTCAAAGGTTATCCCAAGGCAGCGGACTTGTGGAGCTGGTGAGAGTGTGTGGCCATTAACAGTGATAGAGAGATCAGGTGAATTCTGTTTTATCTACATTTAGTTTTAAGCGACGGGAGGAGAAGAAGGAGGAGGAAATGGATGATAGGCATTTTGGGATCCGGGAGAGAAGAGAGTTAATATCAGGAGCGGAGATATAAAGCTGGGTGTCGTCCGCGTACAGGTGGTAGTTAAAGCCATGTGAGGCTATGAGCTGACCCAGACCAAGAGTGTAGATAGAGAAGAGGAGTGGGCCCAGGACAGACCCCTGAGGGACACCAACAGAGAGCGGGTGGGAGGAGGAGGTGGTGCAGGAGTGAGAGACGCTGAATGTCCGTTCAGAGAGGTATGAAGAGATCCAGGAGAGGGCCAGGTCCGTGATGCCGAGGGAGGAGAGGATTTGTAGCAGGATGGAATGGTCGACAGTGTCAAAGGCAGAGGACAGGTCTTGGAGGAGGAGCACAGAGTAGTGGCGTGAGGCTTTAGCAGTTACTAGGTCGTTGGTGACCTTGGTTAGGGCAGTTTCGTGGAGTGGTTGGGTCGGAAGCCTGATTGTAGTGGGTCAAGGAGAGAGTTGGAGGAGAGGTGGGAGGACAGCTGAAGATAGACGTGCTGCTCGAGGAGTTTGGATGCATAAGGGAGCAGTGAGATGGGGCGATAGTTGGACAGTGAGGAGGGGTCGAGAGATGGTTTCTTAAGGAGAGGTGTGATGGTCGCGTGTTTATCTACTTATATACGTGCAGGGAGGAGCTATAATCTACCTATATATGTGCTGTGAGGCCTATAAGCTACCTATATATACACGTGCTGTGGGGCCTATAAGCTATCTATATACCTGCTGGGGGACCTATAAGCTATCTATATACCTGCGGGGGGACATATAACCTACCCATGTGTGCTGGGGGACCTAAACCTGCCTATATACCTACTGGGGGATCCATAACCTGCCCATATACCTGCTGGGGGATCCATAACCTGCCCATATACCTGCTGGGGGACCCATAACCTGCCTATATACCTGCTGGGGGATCCATAACCTGCCCATATACCTGCTGGGGGATCCATAACCTGCCCATATACCTGCTGGGGGACCCATAACCTGCCCATATACCTGCTGGGGGACCCATAACCTGCCTATATACCTGCTGGGGGACCCATAACCTGCCCATATACCTGCTGGGGGACCCATAACCTGCCCATATACCTGCTGGGGGACCCATAACCTGCCCATATACCTGCTGGGGGATCCATAAACTGCCCATATACCTGCTGGGGGATCCATAAACTGCCCATATACCTGCTGGGGGATCCATAACCTGCCCATATACCTGCTGGGGGACCCATAACCTGCCCATATACCTGCTCCATAACCTGCCCATATACCTACTGGGGGACCCATAACCTGCCCATATACCTTCTGGGGGACATGTAAACTACACACCTACCGGGAGACATATAAAGTATATAACCACCTACTAGAGGACGTATAACTTACTGGGGGACCCTATTACCTTCACTGGGGGACACATAATTTACTGCGTTGTGAAGTCGCTAGTAGTCGTTAAGCCGGTTGTTAAGGCCTCAAGACAAGTCAGTTGATAAGAGTTAGCAATCGACTCCGCAGACTCCAGTCGGTTGTTAAGCCAGTTGTTAAGGCCTCAAGTCGATTGCTAAGACCTTAGCAATCGACTCCGGGGACTAGCCAGGACCATATCGTTCCTTACCCTGCCATAATTTTCAATTGTATGCATGTTCCCCGGACACGCATATAAATATAGAAGTGAAAGCAAGCGTCGGAACTGAAGGGAATCACCAGCCCTCCGGTGGATGCTCCGAGCTGCCACAGCGAACTGATTTAAGAATGGATAGTATTAACTTGACATATTATATACATCTTTTGCCACTAAATAATGCAGACACCGGCCCTTTAATGTCAAATTGTAAACAAAGCACTGCAAAATTAGTTTCCTTTAATCTGGCGTTTAATAAACTAGATAATCTTCTAATCCAGCACAAATTCATATAACGTGTCATCTGACTTGAAAAGAAGACCAGAAGTGAAAAAGAATCAATGAGGAAATGACTGTAGCTGTACAGCTCCACAGTGAAATGTGGTTGGCAGTAAATTGAAGTGACTCGCACACAACTTCAGTGTTTCCTTATGGTGGGGAAAGGTCACAAAACAGTTGCAAGAATATCAACCTCCAATTATAACCGAACTTTGCATAAATCAACAGTAAAAGCAAATATAAGATTACGATAAGATTTCTCATGTTTTTTATTAGAAAAAGATGCTTACTATCTCTCCCCACTATCTACTTATCTGTGCACTTGATCATAAATCACTGTGGGAATACATCTTCTGGGACCTCAGCTTCACTGAGAGCTCAGGTTACAGCTGCCCGTAGATGTCTATTGAGAGGTGAGGTGGAGGAAGGAGTAGCGACACAAAGACACACAGAGATGCTGATTTTTTTTTAATCTAAACTCTGTGCTGGACTGCTAGGCTGATTTTCACTGATGTATAATGTCATCCATGCTGTTTGTATGACTCTCTTAGGGCTTGTTCCCACAGCACTGGTTTTTAGTCGGATTTACAGACATAAAAAAACCGTCTGTAAACCGACTGTCAACCTTTTTACATTGACTTAAATAGAAAATCCATGCAGCAGTCCACACTGCGCAAATTTGTGCCATAACGAAAAATTTAGAACATGTTCATTCTGCCGCCTAGTTTTCAGGCAGAACATGAACATATCAATGTGAAGGGGACAACTTGAATCCGTAAATCGCAAACAATAGCCATCCCCCTATGTGCCAAAAAATGACAAAATACTGGATAATCTTACCAGTATTTTGTCATTGTTGCGTGAATGCACCCTTACTCCCCCAAACCCCCACCGTGGCGTGTTATTGTATAATTGTAAGGCCTCGTTCACACGGCTTATTTGTGTCACGGATTTCAGCCGTATTGCGCGCCGTACTGCGCTGCAGTACGGCTAAAATCCGTGCCAGGCATTACGGTAATCCATAGTTCTCATAGAGAACTATGGATTCCGTCTCTCCTCCTGGCAGGGTACGCGGCGTGGATAATGCATGTCTATGGGGCCGGCGAGTTGCCGGCCCCCGCCCCACAGAGTCGGCGTAATTGTGGGGCGAAATTCGTCCCCGCAATTACGTTGGCAATAAGCCATGTGAACCGGACCTAATTATGCTTTAACCCCTTAACGACCAAGCCTAATGTTTTTACGGCATTCAATCTTCAGTATAAATAATGTGCTATCTGTCTTCTACAGCTTGACACGAATCCGGCAATACCAACATACTACTAACATGTAGGGTTTTCATTATGTTTTGGTATCATAAAAAAAGTTTTGTATTTTTCAAGTTTTTGTCTCTGCACCAATGTAGGGCCCCAAAAATTTTTTTTTGTATTCTACCTTGGCCTTGAGTGGGATGAATTTTTTTGCGGCTAAATGGATTTTTTTGGTACCAGTTGGAATAATAGGCGTTTGATCACTTTTGTTCCAATATTAGAGGAGGGAAAAATCCCCCCCAAAATAACGCAAAACTTTTTTTCCCTTTGGTGTTTTCTGGTGTGGATAAATGTGTATATTATTACAGATCAAACTTTTTAGACGCTGCTACCATTTTTTTTGTAGTTAAACTTTGAGTCCACCTTGGGGTGCTTCAGACTGAGGCGTGATCTTTTATTATAATGCAATAGTGGTTACAAAGGTGTAGTAAAACGAAGTAGCGGCACATTTCTCATTAATTTAGCAGTGTTGGGGGGTGTCAAAGGGGGGTTTTTTAAACATGGGGGCCATTTCCAGTTTTCCCGGTGGGTGTCAGTGCAATTAGCGGGGATCCGGTCTTGTAGCTACAAACCCCCTTTAAAATGCATCAAAATTTTTACATGATTTGAACAGAAAGGGGGGTTAAAAATTTTAACCTCATGGGAAAAACTATAAGGGTTTAAAAACCATTGCTTCCAAAAAATGTACCCCCACCTGGGTTTGGGCTTAACTGATTAGCAGGTTTAAGCCTACATCCACACCCCAAAGGGGACAAAATGGTTTAAGATTTATTGTAACCCCGTATTTTCATTATTTTTTTTTTAGCACGGTTTTCGGGATTTACCATCCCTTCAAAAAACATTCTTAATCACCGTTTTGAAAGAAATTTGACCTTTTCGGATTTTGAAACGGGCTTCAGAAAATCCGGCTTGTGAAAAAAAATCTTTTTTAAGGGGTTTAGGGGGGATTTTCAGCGGATTTTTTGCGGATTCAAATACGAATCCCCTTAAAAATCTGCGTATTTTAGAGATCTCAGCTTTGTACCCTTAAGCCCTGTACGGGGTCAGGGTTTCACTAGTGTACAGATGTAGCAGAACTAAACGAACAATAATCCCCATGATTACGGACGAGTTTCAGATGAGACAAAAACAAAAAGCTGGATAACACGGTAAGCTGTACTTCTCATCTGTACTTTAAGTTTGTGTCCACCGAGTAGTCACTGACTGGTGGAATCAGACAAGTAGTCAGAATCAGTCCAAGGGTCTGAGCCAGAACAGTAGATCCAAAATCAAAGTTAGGGAAAGCTGGATCAAGACCAAGAGAGCAAAAATCAAATGAGGATCAGGGAGCAAAAGGACAAGGGAAAATTGAGATCAATATCAGGAAATTAACAAGTGGGGGAAACCCGATGGGTAGACAAAAACCGGGTCAATCACCCTAACAATATTGAACACCACCCGATACAAGGCGCAATAAAATGTCAGGGGGGAAGTGGAATAAGGTTGTTCACACAGCTTCTTGGATCGTTTCGATCTGTTTGGATGCTTTTTTCTGATCAAAAAAACCCTATGTTTTAAATAGGGGGTCTGCTGCATCAAACGGGTTAAGAATTGGGCATGTCATTCTTTGGACGGATCTGAAGAACATCACAAAGAAACCCTGTAAAAACTCGTCTGAAGCTGTGCGTATTTTAAATTTAAAACAATATAAATCACACTGCACTTGTTAGATATTTTTTTGGGGCCATTTAAAGGGGCAAACACAGATGCAAACAACTAAAAAGAAAACAAAAAAAACCCGTGTGACTTTGCTAAGGGTGCTTTCGCACAGAGCGTTGTTTTGGTGAGTTTTTGGTGTTTTTTTTTTGTACAGAAATGTACAGTATTAATTGCTGTGCCTTTCTGTACAAAAAAACGGGTCCAAAAACTCACCAAAAAATGCTCTGTGTGAAAGCATCCTAACAGGTTTGAATAAGGAGCCTCATTTAGTGATTAGTCTACTTATCAAGCCTCCCAATATAAAGCATAGTCAGTCTTACAGGTTGCCTGCTAAGGGTGGTAAACCCATGGTGGACCATACACCTCTGCTGTCTGATTTTTTTTTTTGAAGGTTCTGGTAAGTGGCTATAATCTTGTGGCTGATCAAATGCCATGAAGTCCAAACTACTAAACAGGTTTTCCTCTCTGTACAGTAATTACTTTCTTACATTATTCAGCTGGCATAAAAGGTCTTTCTACTCTGCAATGTTTATTGGATATGTAAAACAGTTATTCCCCTGATGAAAGAGAGCTCTCTGGTGCCACCTAAAGTCAAAGACCTTGCATGTGAAGCTTGCAAATTAAAGAATAAACATTTTCACCATTGGTTATTATTACAAATTCTGTAGCAATTCGTTTTAACTGCTACCTTAATAATCCATAGTGTATAGCTCATCCCAAGGGGATACGACCAGTGATGAAAGCTCCTCAGTCCAGGTCGCACATACTCAGACAGCACCTCTCCTATCACACAGCTACTGTCAGTCTCTTCCCTGCTTAGTAATCACACTCACTCACTGCTGAACCCCAGATGATGTCATTTTACTCTTGTCCTCTGTATTCCTTAGTAATTAAACAAATGCAAAGAAAAAGAAAAAAGATACCTCAATCAGGTATGTGCATTGAAACAAAAAAAACTCCCATGTTGGAAGGCAGAAGTCATAACCACTTGGGAACATTGTAGCTACTTACAACTCTTTACATAAACAGACCTTTGGTTGACTAGAGTGAGCGCACTGTGGGAAAAGGTAAGTTGATGTCAAGCCTGTTGGGCCAAATGGTATGCACATCAAACAAATAATACACTCCCACAATTAAAAACAATGAAATCTGAAGCAGGAGAATCCAGGCATGAAATGCCTTCATGGCAAAACACCTATAAAGATATGCTCTAACATGCTGTTTCTTGGAGCCTGCTCTTCACAGCCAGTTTTAGGCTTTCAGCTCAGGCTGTGGGTGATTCTACAGCAATGACTGAAATCTCAGTTCTGCTATTTCTAACTATTCCTGTTACAGTGAGATGATTTCTGGAGGTTTATAAACTGCAGTTCACAAGGCTAACAACTTAAAGGGGATGTATCGCGTCCTTAGTTCGGCTGATTCACACTGCTCTCAGCTTCTCAACTCTGGAAATGCAGGGGCGTTTCTTCCCCTCCCAGCTGGGTGACATCATCCCCCCCTTCACTGTGCATGCTGGCTCCCGAGACTCCCCCCCCTCTCTGAGTCCCCATGGCACTGTGTCTCTCCCTGTAGTCGGATGTTGTAAGAGCTGTATACGTGGCGCAGGCTGCATTCGATCTAGACTGAGCAACTGAACTCTTCTCCTCTCACAGCTGGAGATGCTCTATGAACGGCACAGATCTCGCTTCTATGCAGGAGAGTTTAGGCACCGGGGACAAAACTGTTATGTTTTCTCATTGTAGAATCTGTTGCAGTCTGTTTCTGCTGGGTGTGGAGAGAGAAAATGCTACGGCCCCTAACACTGAGTCAGGCAGGGATCAACACAAATTGTGCTATTTCCTGATTGTGTAAGCCCTTCAGTGTAATTCTGTTTCTTCTGCCTGTATAAAGTGAAAATGTGACGGTTCCTTACTCTGAGTGAGAGACACAGCTCCGTGAATCTGACCGGGGGCTGTACAGAATGTAAATGAGCTCTCAGCTAGTGAAATGCAAGGAGGAGGGATCCGGAGGGATTGGACCAGGACTGGATATCAATGTAAACAAAAACACAAGATAAGGAATACTGTGAATACAAGACAGCTTTGCTAATCACATCCAATTGCAAAGTTGCTTGTTTTCACTGTCCCCTTATTCTGAAGACCATTTAATGAAATGATAAAACCCCTTTAAATAAATAAGCTCCTGAGCTATTGATAATACTCAGCTGGGAGTGACTCTCCATAATCATGCTTGGTCCTAATTGGCAGCAGAGGTTCAGAACCCCTGGTGCTGAGGTGAAAACAGGTGCCTATGAATAGGTTTCATGGCATTATTATCTTTTAGAGCTTGCTGCTCTAGATCCTTTTTGTCATTTCCCAACGGCATATGTATTTGCTAAAGTTTTTTAGCCCACCGGAATCCAAATTGGCATATCTCTTTAAGAATAATGATTTTAAGCTGTAAATTTTCCTAATTTTTTGTAGCGGGAAAAGCAGTGCATATTGACACAGGGGTTTTATCAGGGCCTTGTTTGGGAAACGCTGTAACGAGATATTACTCCCCAGATGGTTAGGAGTGACCATGGGAACCCAGGTGTTCATGGCCGGGGGGTGTTCGCATCAAGTAGGGGTTTTTTCCACCCAGTTAAAACCTCTTAAGAATGGCTATTGAAGGAGGGGGGCCCTTTTTATACGGAAAAGTATAAACTGCACTTGTGTAACACTTGGCTACGCGGCATTTGTTTCAAGAAGATATAAGCTGAGAAATTTTGCGAAGTTAGACGTAGTGGCCCTTTTTTGGCTATAGAGGACGCTCGCCCCCACAGTAAAGTCCCGGTTTATCTCTTTATCTTCGCTGGCCCTTCTCCCAGCTGATTTTACAGAAAATTGTTGATAAATTCCGGGTGAAGCTTGGCCCTGTACTGGGGGGGACCCTGCACGGTGTTGAACTCGGATTTTTTGAGCTATGCCGATAATGGCTTGTAACTTTCCTGATGAAGCTTTGACCCATATTAGGTGTGATGTAAATATTTGTAATCATTTTAGTGTGCTTTCCCTTTGAACCAATATTTTACTTCCCCTTGTTTTTTATAATCTATATTATGAAAAAATTTATCAATATCACATTTTCTTGTTTTTTTTATGTAAAAAATTGAATTCTTTATAAAAATAAAGTAAAAAAAGCATTGGATGTTGCCTTTTTTTAAAGCCGTAGCGACCCCACAAATGTTGGAAAAAATTTTTGGTCCCAAAATGTTAAACCCCGCAAAAGGGTTTTTCTGATTAAGAGAGTTTGTAGCACCCCGGGCCTTTTAAAAGCTAATTTTAGCAAAAATTCCAATAGTCCGGAACCCAAAAATTGGGAATATGTTAAAATTTTGTTTTTAAACATGTTCTCTTTAAGAAAAAAAGGATGTAAAAATATTGTTGTTATTTCAGGCTGGGGGCAGGCCCCCTTTGTTTTTTGGCCCAATGTGGGCCGCAATGTTTCATTGGTGATTCGGGGGATGGGGTTAAAAAAGATGTGAACCAACTGATGTGGTGCTTTTGCAAAGGGTAAAAATTAAAAGGAACAAGGAATGAATGACTACATTCAATTTTAAGGGGTTTGGGGTTTTTTGTTATGGCTATAGGAAAAAGCATGAAAAGTATTTAGTTTTTGAAAAAAAAAAAACAGGAGAGAGAAAAAAGTAAGTAATGTATAGGGAAAAAGCAGTGGATAGAAATCAAGAGGTTTTAAAGACATAGGAAAATAGCTATATCAGTTTTGTTTTAGGAAAATGCAACCAGCTATAAAGACCCTTCTTTGCAAAGCCCCCAAGTTCTTTATATGGAGTTATCTCTGAGAAAACATGCGTGTTACATATAGAATGGTTTTTTGTACAAATAAGCAGGTGAAAGTTTTATTGTCCCCCAAATTGATGTTTGAGTTGATGTCTGCGGTCTTGGAGTAAATATTTTATTGGGTTCAGTTTTTGTGTTCAAGTAAAAATATTGTCTAGTTTTGGTTTTTGTTTTTTTGTAAATTTGTTTTGTATTGGTTCTTGTTGCAAGAATGTTTGAGCCCAAAGAAGTTAGGTTTGTTGGTCTTTTGAGTTGGGTTTCTTGTCTTTGGTCATTAATAAGAACATTTTCGTTCTTATTTTGGCAAGGATATTTCTTGTAGAAAATTATTTAATCTGGAAAGTTTGGGGCCCGCTATTGTGAATGACGAGTTTCATTTAATTAAGAATTTGTTTGCTGATTTTTTGTGTTTTTTTCTTTAAAAAACCCGGATTAGGAGTTTTGTTCTTTATTAAAGGGAAAAAATTTTTGGTTTGGGAAATTTTTTTTTTTTTTAAAGTATTAGGAAAACGATCTGTAGACGTGTAGGGAAAAAAAGGGAATTTGGGTAAGCAATATGTAAGCATTATAACTGTAGTCGGGTTTTAAAAAATGCCCTAAGTTGGATATAAAGGATATCCTCTTAATTGGCTCTTTTTAAAAAGATAAATCCACTTTGGTATTTACTGAGCTCATTTTTGATACCTTGCATTGTGCACAATTTTTTTTTAAAAAAGTTTTGTCATTTTTTTTTTAAGGATGCCTTTTGCTAGGTTTTTTGTTTTTCCCTTCCCCGAACGTTGATTGTCGGGGGGGGGGGGGGTATTAATTTTTGTTTTTTGCGGAGGGGAAAAAAAAAAAGATTTTCTGTGACCAAATGATATCTAATAAAATTCATAGCTCTATCACTTGTTGAAATAAAGCCAGGGCACGGGAAAAAGTTGCCCTGGGGGTTTGTAGTTGGTAGTACTACTGGGTTTTTGGTAAAATTAGATCTTAGTTCAACGTGTTCCCAAATGTAACACAACTGTCTTTCCTTTTTGGGATCTTTTTTGTTTGGAGCTCCAATTTTAAAAAAGGTTAAGAAAGAATTCCTTTGTGTTTTAAAGGGGAGACACCCAATGTTTCCCCCGTCAGGTGATGTGACCCCCTGATGTGATGTGTGGGCCCCGTGAAAAGTTTTTTTTTTTCATTTTTTTATTGTATGTCCCCTTGCGCATTGCACTACCTGTTTTTTTTTTTTTGAATACTAATGGTCAATGTCATATTGCTGATTAAACTGTGTCTTTTCCTTGTTGCATGTTAATCTGTCCCAGAGGTAAAGGCCTGAGTAAACACAAGAATACTCTAGGGGAAATATAAAAAATGAAGAATAGTTAATTTTTAAATAAAATGCCCTGTTTAGGAGGATTTAGATATACTAGGCATTAGGGGTTTTAGTAATATAAAATGAAAGAATATTTTGGGGGAGGGGAGGAACAGTTTCCATACTTTTGGTTTAGAAGCAGTAAAATGGTTGACTGTGTTCTGTATAGCAAAAAAGATGGGTGGGCGATCATTGTTTTTCTGTTTTTTTGAGAAAATATGTCGAGGAAAAAAAAGGAAATTTAGTGATATTTTGTTTAAAAACAGCTGTGATTTGGCACTCCAGTATGATGGAAAAATGTTTTTGGGTTCACCACCTTTAAAAGATGTGCAAGAATTTGGGTAAAACAAACCAAAAGGGATAAAGGCCCTCCAGAGCCTGTAGAATTTTTTGCTAAGGGGGGAAAAAATTTGGTTTTTGGGAAACCAGGAAATGAAAATGGAAGCAGTGTTATCTCAGAGAAAATAAGTTGTTCTTTCTTTTCAGTATCCTCCCAAAATTGGAGACGGTGGTTGATTGGTATTGCAGGCATGGCCTTTTTTGGGCTCTGTTATTTCCCAATTGTTGCATCCAAGGAGGAAGTGCCATCAAGGGGAAAAATTTTTCATTAGGAAATTAAACAGAATCTATGGGTTTTTTGGGACAATGAAAACATTTATTTGAAAAAACTGTACTGCTCCCCAATATACTAGAGACTTCTGATGCGTACAACCCCCTTTCAATATGGGGCAAAATTTTATAGGGGGGGTCTGTCCCAAAAAAAGGAGACGAAGAAAAGATGTGATCCAGAATTATACAACCATGCTATTTTTTTATATAAACTGTACTGGAGAGGATTTCCCTTTTGAAATATTATATAGACTCAAAAATTTGCATTCGCTTTGTTTTGCATCAGTGCTTTTAACCAAATAGATGGGAAATGTCCAATAAAAAAAGGGGGTGAAAAAAAAAGGCATAAAGAAAAAAATAATATTCTGAATGGTCGGGGGAGTGAAATGCCAGGATTAATTGACCCTTAAGGGGCCTTATTGACAGTCAGAAATTCTAGGTTTCCCTTGTATTGTGGTCCCCCCCAGTGTGCATTCTGCTAGGGGGTTTAAGGGGCTTATCTTGCCCGGTATAGAACAATAAATCCCAGTAGAGCCTTTGAAATCATTTAATTTTTATTTAAATTTACCACCATGGATACCAAGGTTTTAGAATTGTGTTGTTTAAATTGTCAGATATAGCCGGATTTGCAGTCCCGAAATCAGCTACAGGATGATTCATGACATCACACAAAGTAATGGTAAATGGGAGGATTTGGTTTTTTTTTCCCGGTTTCCTGATCTTTGTTTTTTTACTATATTTTTGGAGTTTTGTTCCTATAGTTTTTGGGTTGCATTGCATTTTTCGCTGTATCATGTATTCCCTTTTCCCTTATAGCAATTTGTTGTTTATCTGTTGGGATTTCCCTTTGGGGTATGGTGTTGTACTAGTTTAAAAAATGGATTGTGGAGGTTAAGGGTGGGTGAGTGTAAAAGATTTTTTGACCACCGGAATCCTATTTCAGATCTCTTTAAGAATAATAGATTTAAGCTGAAATTTCTAATTTTGTAGTGAGAAGCAGTGATATTGCACAGAGGGGTTTTTTTCAGGGCCCTCATTTTTTTTGGGAACGCTGTAACTGAGATAATATACCCCGCATGGTTAAGTGACCATGGGGGAACCCCCGGGGTTCATGGGTCGGGGTGTTCGATCAAGTTGGGTTTTTTTTAGCGCCCGGTTACCTTTAAAAAAATGGCCATTTGATGGGGGGAGGCTTTTACTGGAAAAGTACTGATCTTTGCTTTCGAACACTTGGCTACACTGCATTTTTTCAAGAAGATTTAAATGAGAAAGTTTGCTGCGAAGTTAGAAGTAGTGGACCCTGTTTTGGGTAAGAGGAGCCTCGCCGCCACAGGGGGATCCCAGGTTTATCTCTCTATCTTGTGGCCGCTTCTCCCAGCTGGTTAAAATGTATGCTGATAAATTCCTGGTTTAAGTTGGACCTGTAAGGGGGCACCCTGCACGGGGTTTTAACTAGGATTTTTCTTTTTCGCGGCCCGGGTTTCCAATGATTCCGAAAATGATACTTGTAAAATTCCGACGAAACTTTGCCCCCTTTTAAAGGGGGATTTTAAGTATTTGTAATCCATTTATCATGCTTTGCCCTTTTTAACCAAATTATACGCCCCTTGTCTTTATAATTTATATTATGCAAAAGTATATACAATATCACACTATCTTTTTTTTTTTTATGAAAACATTGAAATTTTTTATATAATAAAGTAAAAAAGCACTGGATGTTTCCCTTTTTTAAAGCCCTTTGGACCCCATAAAAAGTTGGGAAAACCATGACGGTGTTCCAAACCTCTGAGGATATGTTAACCAGGGCCCCAGTGGGTCTGTTTGGAGCAATCATAGCAGAAAGAGGTTGTCGGTAACTTAGAGAAACTTATTGTACAACAAACAGTAAATAAAATCTCCTTTATCCCTATAACAAAGCAAAATAAAAAGAGCAATGTATTGGGTAATAGTCTTCATTTACCTTTGCTTACCCGTTTAAAGCTAATCATCATGGTAAATTATGAGCCTGTAATGTGAAATAAAGCTTTGAGGAGATTTTTTATACACTGGTTTTTCAGTCTTTGATTGGTAGAGATTTCCGTGGTAAATTATGTTTGCCTGTGTTTTGTTTTTAAGTCATTCATTGGTTGGTTGATTTATCTGGATTTTTTTTTCTTCTACAATGTTCAGCGCATTTTTTCTTTAACTTTGAGGGTGCTGGACCTCTACGGAGCGCGATTGTTAGTACTCCCTTCTGCACTGTATAAACAAGGGTGTTCAAAGATGGTGGTTTTTAGCCACTTTCCTTCTGCGGGTCAATAATCGTAATATGTGCCAATTATTGGCTTTTTGAGACACAATTTTGGTGGGCCATGGTCGCATTTGCAAAGCCCCCAAAGTAGCAGAACAGGTGAAACCTTCCAGAAGTCGTCCCATTTGTGGATTCAACCCCTAGGGATCTCATCTAAGGGGTGACTGGTGCATTTTGGGTGCAACAGAGGTGTTCCATAGTTTTTTTTTTAGCATGGGGCCATGAAAATGGGGGATAAAAACGCAGTTTGGTTCATTGTTTTGTTTGGGTTTCATTTTTAAACAGTGTTTCGCTGTGCAGTGTAAAGTACAGGAGATACTTTACTATTGGTGGAGGGTTGGTACACATTACAATGATATACATTTATATAGTGGTTTTCTGTTTTATTACATTTACACAATAGAATCTGCAGTAATGTCTATAAAAAATTGCGTTTTTATATGTTGTCCTATTCCTGAACAGCCATAACTTTTTTATTTTGCTGTTGCAGAACTGTGTATGGGCTTGTTTTTTTTTGCGGGATGAGTTGAATGTATTTATGTGTACCATTATGTGTCATTAAAAGCTTCAACTACCTCCTTTCCAAAATAGTTAATACAACTATACCCATATTGATGTTTTGGTTTTTCTTTATAAAAAAAAAAGTTTTAAGTGGTACCAGTTTGGGGTACCTTTGCTATCCTTGGCTTTTTGATTGCTATCAATTGTGGCATCTGAAGAGTTAAACAGCAAGGATTGTGGTGTTAATCTCTGATCCAGCGGTACGTTAACAATTGTAACACAGCCACCACCCTTGGTCTATTGGTGTGGGCTCGGCTCTTAAATCTGTGCCCTATTGCTTTAGCACCCTCTGATACCAGGTTAAATATAACTTGGGAGGACCGCACATCCTCACATATGTTGGATCTACTCACATATGTTGGATCTACTTCTCAGCAAAAATTAACAAAATTGAACATGAGGTCCTTAGTATACTTTTTGATCAAATGGTATAAGCCAACTTGACACTTAAAGGCCATCTCATTCAAGTGGGTCCCAACACTAATGGGGTTAGCACTGCATGGCGACCACAGCAACAGCCACACCAGTGAGGGGCACAACCCAGTGGTCCAACAACCTCTGCTGCCAGATCTAGCCTTCCACGGCTCTGATCTGAACCGCAAACATGACACCACACAGGCTTAGCATCACAGCAAACAATGGCCGCCACACAGCACCACCACGAAAAAAAAAAATGAACGGTTCCCATATACATTCATATATGCCACGGCAACTTAACCGCCATGAATACTTGACATGTCCATGTCAAGAGACGGAAATCCATAGTTCTCTAGAGAACTGTGGATTACCGTAATGACTGGGACGGATTACAGCCCGTAATTTGCGCAGTACGGCGCGAATTACGGGCTGAAATCCGTCCCAAAATAAGCCGTGTGAACATAGCCTTATACAGACTACTGCTAATTTAGAAACACCTGGGCCAAATGAGGAGTGGTTGCTGATCCAAGTAAAGAAAAAAAGAAAAGACTTTTATATAAAACATGGAGTAAGAGGCATGGACCACACACACCATCCTCACATTATACGTTGATCTAGCATCTTCTGACAAAAACTATAAAAGGTGAACATGTCCCTCCATTTTTAAATATATATCCTTCCTGAAACTGTGGTGAGATCGAAAGTTTACCTGGAAATGTGGAGAATAGGGTTACTTAATGAATAAAATTTTGGGGAGATTTCTCTTAATAAAAATTAAAAAAAGGGTTTCCGGGTCCAACACTGCTCTTTGCCCCCTCGGGGTACGATAAAAATAAAAGCAAAGACTATACACCTACCTCCCGTTGACTCCCGCTTTTGGGTGCTTCATTCACATGACGGATGGCCAATCAAAAGCCACAGGGTTACGTGACAGGACATTGCACTAATGAGGGACATTCGCTGCTTCCTTCGGGGTTAAATGTATGGGAACCCCCGGGGATAACGGTCTAGCTTCTATTTTTTAACTCAAAACCGATGGACAAACGAGTAATGTGGAACACCCCTTTAAGGGAGAAAGTTACCAGGGTGATTTTGGATTAATAACCCATTGACACTGTCAAGCGAACTCCTTATATGCCACTGAGTTTACATGTCACTTCCTCGCTTCACTCCTTTGAGCTATCACACCCGTTCTTGATTCCTTTGAAACAGAATCTAGTTTCTAACCAGTCATGGCTATTTCTCTGCAGTCCAGTTTGGGTACTGTCGGTTTACATACTTTTATTGGACTTGCTGAGTTAATACATTTTTTTTTGTAGGGAATACATTTCTGTATCTTTCTTAGAATTTTTGACCACCTCATTTGCATTTTGTACCTATGGGATGACTACTTATATTAGTGTTGAGCATTTTTATCGACAAAGTTTTAAAAAGCAAGGTTTTTATGGTGAACAAATTTCCAGATCATGCGATAATTAAGGTTAAAAAACTGTGCATCATCTATTTAAATCGCCCTTTTTTTCGCGCTTCCTTTAAATTTTTCCGGCCAGCATACCCCGATTTAAAAAAAAAGAGCGGGTGAGATGTTTGTGCGACTCTGACGGGATTTATGGTTGCGTTTGGCTGGAAAAATCACATGACCTCTTTTTACATAGAACACGTTTCCTGTTTAAAGCCTCATGCCCACGCTCATAGGGATAGGCCTGCCTCTGCCTGTGGCCAAACACTCAGCAAAATTCTATTTCTGACAGAAAAAACCCTCTACTATTGCTTGACCCTTCCAAATTTAGTTGATTAAAATTTTAAAAAGATTTTATTATTTAGCAAGAATTTTAAAGCACAACTACCGCTGTAAATTCACGCGGGGGGGAGCGGGGGGGGGGTGGGGGGGGGGCCGGGCAACACAGACAAGCTCATCATAAAGAAACCGATAAAGTTCACCAAGCTTAGTTAGACATTGAGTGGAATATCTTTTAAAACATTTGCTATTGAAATATTTCCTGGAAAATTTGGGCAGCCTGAACTTATATGGATACACACATTTCTACTAACTGCAGGGCTCTTGTTAGCTGCAAAAATCCACTTTATTTCATATACATTTCAAAGGTGTTCATTTTTCAATTTTACCCTTTTTACACCTGGGGACGGGTTGATTAGCCACCTTGGCGTAAATTAAAAATCCACCCAATCTTGAAATTCACACAGGTTTTTTGTTGGAAAAAAATACCTTTGTATCGTACAAAAAAACACATTTTACGTTTTTTTTTTGATTTTTCCCACACCCACATTTTTCCCATTGACGCAGCATCTACTTTAAATCTTAAAACAGAAATTTCCCTATATTCCACCACGGGTAAATTTTTGAAAGGTGCAAAAAATACCGTTTAGTATAACCAAAACAAACCCTTTACGTGTTTTTTGTTTTTGGGCGCCCCCAGCATTTTCTTTGACGCAGCATCAACGTAAACCCTTAAAAAAAGCAATTTATATTCACCACAGGTGAATTAAAGGTGCAAAAAAAAACCTTTTATTAATAAAAACATAACATTTTACTTTTTTTTTTGATTTTTGCACACCCACCATTGTTCATTGAACCCCCCAGCATCTACGTAAATTTTAAAAACACCCTTTCCCTATATTCACCACGGGTAAATTTAAAAGGTCCCAAAAAATATCTTTTTATTATACCAAAACAAAACATTTAAAGTTTTTTTTTGACTTTTGCCCCACCCACATTGTTTCATTGATGCACATCTACGTAAACCCTTTAAAAAAAGCAATTCTATTTTCACCACAGGGGGAATTTTTAAAGGGGGCAAAAAATATCTTTTATTATACCAAAAACAAACAGTTACGTGTTTTTTTACTTTTGCGCACCCACCCTTTTTGGGTTCATTCCCGCAGCATCAAACAAAATTTTTCTTAAAACAGCAATTCTATATTCCCCCACAGGTAAATTGAAAGATGCAAAAAAATATCGTTTTTTAAAATCCCAAAGACAAAACAGTTTACGTGTTTTTTAAACTTTTGCCCCCCCGGCAGCATTTTTCCCTTGACGCAGCATCTACTAAATTTTAAAACAAAAATTCTTTTATTTCCCCACCACATTGAATTAAAAGGGTGCAAAAAATACCTTTTATTAAATAAAAAACATAACAGTTACGGTGTTTTTGACTTTTGCACACCCAGCTTTGTTCATTGCCCGCAGCATCTACTTAAACTTTAAAACAGAAATTCAAATATTCCCCACAGGTAAAATTGAAAGGTGAAAAATTTTTACCGTTTTTTAAATCCCAAAAACCCAATAACGGGATACTGTTTTTTGGATTTTTGGGGCCCAGTCCAGATTTTTTTTGATAGACCCCTTTGGCATTAAATTTGAAACCCAGCAATTTTTTTTTGATTAGGGGATTTGAAAAAAAGCTGTGATTTGCCGTTTTTTAATAAGAAATTTTAAAAACTTTTCCCTCCCTTTTCTCAAATTTTTATATTTTCTGAACATGGACCCGAAAGGGCAGGGGGTTAAGTGAGCAAAGAGGGGGGTAGCAAAAGGACGAAAGGGGTTTAGAGGAGAAGGGCCCCCTTCCAGTGCTGGCAAAAAACACCCCCCCAAAATGCCAGGGGATCGCATTTGCGGGCCCCTTTAAACCCCTGTCATCCGGGGCCCAGGGCCCTTGAATCTAAGTAACGAACATCGTCGCCAATCAGCCCTTTCAGTTTGGGGTTTTAAAAAGGGAAAAAAACCGGGAAACTAGCATCTTACCTCCTCTCCCCCGCAGTCAGGGCCCCCAAAAAAGCGTATCAGCATCATCAGCATCCGTCCAACATGAACAGCCCAAAGGGTCAACTCGTGAAAACCCCCCAACGGGTGGGATAATAAAATTTTCCTGAAACCCCCTTTGATGCCCAAAAATGGGGTTTGGGGTCGAAGGCATTTTAAAAAATCAAGGGGAAAGATTTTTTTAATTTTTTTTTTTTTTT
>JAODAL010050801.1:0-27136 GCA_025379985.1 Phyllomedusa bahiana | reverse complement strand
CAGGTCGATTTTGGGGGCAGCGGCAGCCCCAGTGCCAGGCTGGCCCACGGGGCCGGCTCCCCCCCGCGGACTGCGGGCCCTACCTGGTTTCCCCAGGCCGGGGGGCCCCCGACCCCCGCTGCCGCACTCCTACCCCCCCCGGGGGCCCCGGGGGGGGTCCCCGGGCCCAAAACGCGGGGGCCCGGGGGGTGGTCCCCAGGGTAAACCTCGGGCGGGGGGCCGACCCCTCCCCCTTTCTCCCCCCACTGCAGCCGTTCCCTTTCCTCCTTTGCGCGCCGGGGCCCCCAATGGGCCCTTCCGGGGCCGCGCCCCCCCAAAATTCCGGGGCCCCTCTGGCTGCAAGAGTCCCTTTGGCAGCCCCACATGCTTGTCCCCCCATTTCAGCAGGAGTGGTGTCGGGCCCCTTCCTCTGCTCCCCTGGCGCCGCGCCACGGACCCCGGGGGCGGAAGGGGAGGTCTAGGGCCCCCGCGTTTTTGCCCCGCCCACCCCCCCCACTCGGCCCCCCCGGGAAAATTTTGCAGGCGCCCAGGGGTGCCAGGTCATACCGGGGTCCCCCTGTTAGAAAAGGGGGGTTTTCAGGTTTAAATCAATGACTGTGTTTGAAGTCTTGTGGTTACAAAAAATTTTTTTTTATGCCCTCATTTCCAAGCAGTTTTTGATAAGTGAAAAAGTTGCTGGTAAAAAAGGCATTTAAATTTGGGGCGCAGTTAAAACTGCCACCAAAAAGCGCTGGGTGAAAGCACCCTTTAGGGTGGAACCCCTAGGTGATACTTCTCAGGGTGAGGCCTAGGTGATACTTCTCAGGTGGGCCTAGGTGGGTACTTACTTCCTGGTGTGAGGCCAAGGGGCGACCCTGTATGAAAGGGTCAGTTTTTTAAAGTTTGGCATTAAATGCACCAAAAGATAAAAGATCTCAAAAAATATAAAAAAATTTTCTCCTATAAAAAAGTATTTAAAATTTATATAAAATTTTAAAATTTTAATTTTTAAAATTTAAAAACTATTTAAATTTTTACTTTACCTTTAAAACCTTTTTTCAATCGGGAATTTACGGGGGTTAGCCCTAGTGTTATCGTGATTACAAAAAAAATCGCAGCAGGCCCAGAAATAAAAGGTGTTAGAAAGCATGTCCGTGAAAAGAAACTATGGGGATGTTTTGTTGTTGCACCACAAATTTTCAGCAAAAACCTGGGTGTTTCCCGGGCACTTTCTGTTGTCAAATACACATGTAAAAGCGGCCCAAAATTTCCCCAGGCGCCAGAAACAGTTGGGGGACGCCTCGAATTTTGGCGCTATTTTTTGAGGCATATTTTCCCCCTTTCCATATATTGAAAAAAGGAGCAAAAAATTTTTTTGTGGCCCCCGGGTTTTTAAAGGTCAACCCCAAAGTGATACTTCTAAAGGGGTGAGGCATAGGGGGGATTTCCTTCAGTAAAAAGACCCAAATTACCCAACCCGGTGCCTCATTTGTAATCCCCAGTGCCGGGAATGCTGTACCGGGCCAAAATTTTTCTGACAATTTGGGGAGGAGCGTTTCCCTGGGGAAACTTCCTCTTCCAAAATTTTTAAGATGGATAGTGGGCAGGTGTTTGACCACATAGTGGTCAGACACAAGCTCAGGTCACCACCACATGACAGTGACTGCAGCACTGATCTAACAGAGACGCAAAATAACCCCTGACATCAGGGGACTCACCGGAGGCGTCCTCTCTGATCAGTCCTTCTCTGAATCGTTCTTTTTCCCTTTTCCTCTCCTTCCATCCAGACCACCAAAACCACTTCTCCCGCCGCAGCTCGTCCCTGCAGAATGTAACGCGAGAACATCTTAGAATCCTCAATTTATCAGCACTTTACTACCGATTCCGACCTGTGTTATGGACACCCCCATTAAGTAAGTAGGTAGTAATGTTGCCCATCATTAAGAAGGTTGGTATCTAGACCCCAGTAGGTAGGTATACATCTCATTGTAGGAAGATATGCTGCCCCCTGTAGGTAGGGATACAGTTCGTTGTAGGTAGTTATGCTGCCCCCCTGTAGGGAGGTTTACAGGCCCCTTCGGTTATAGGCCCCGCTGTAGGTTATATAGCCCCCTGTAGGATATATGGCCCTTGTAGGATATATGGCCCCCTTTATATAGGCCCCTTTAGGATTTATGGTCCCAGTAGGCTATATGGCCCCAGTAGGATATATGGCCCCTTTTTATATCTCCCTGTAGGATATATGACCCCTATAGGATATATGGCCCCAGTAGGATATATGGCCCCCTTTATATAGGCCCCTTTAGGATTTATGGCCCGAGTAAGATATATGGTCCCAGTAGGCTATAGCCCCCTTTATACATCCCCCTGTAGGATATATGACCCCAGTAGCATATATGGCCCCTTTTATGGCCCCAGTAGGATATAGCCTCTGTAGGATATACCCCCCTTTATATGGCCCCTGAAGGATACGGCCCCCTGTATATAGCCCCCTGTAGGAGAGAGGCCTCTGTAAGATATAGTCCCCCTGTAGCATATGGCCCCCTTTATATAGACTCCTGTAGCATATGGCCCCTTTAAATAGCCTCCTGTAGTATATTATCCCTTTATAAATTCCTCTGTAGTATATAGCCCCCTTTATATAGCCTCCTGTTGTATGCGGCCCCCTTTATATAGCTCTGGGAGCGGTTTCCGGCGTGAACGCCATGAAGTCATCATGCCACCTACGCCGCAACGTTGCTCCTGGAATTTCCTAGGCCAGAAGCCTATGGGCTGTCAGCCTAGGAAATACAGCAGTGCAGGTGGGGTGATTATGGAGTGATAGGTGGAGAGGAATGATAGGTGGAGGTGAGGCAACTATGGGTGTTATAGGTGGAGATGTTATAGGGTGATAGGTGGAGGTAGTGGTAGGTGGAGAGGTTATGAGGTGATAGGTGGAGGTAGAGGTAGGTGGAGAGGTTATAGGGTAATAGGTGGAGGTAGAGCATACATGCCAACTCTCCCGTTTTTGGCGGGGGGGTCCCGCTATTTGGGGTCCCCCCCTGCCCTCCAGGCAGAGTTGCAATTCCTCCCGCCGCCAGCAGGCAGCGGGGGTTCTTTAAATGGCCGTGGCGACAGAGTAGCGCTAGTGCGCTACTCTGGCGCTGCCGGGCCGCCCCTTACAGGCGGGTGAAGCGGGCCGCTCCCGCCCCGCTTACACCCGCCCGGAGTCTCGCTGTGCAGGGAGAAGGCAGGAGGGATCGTTCCCTCCTCCTCCTCCCCCTGTATGCACAGCGCCGGGGGTGCGCCGTACATACAGGTCAGCGGCGCAGGGGGAGTGACGCGTGCTGCACTCACTCCCCTGCGTCGCTGAGGGAGATCGGCGGAGCTGCAGGAGCCTGGTGAGGTGAGTGACTTTTATTATTTTATTTTTATTAGTTATAGGGGGGCTCTACCTGGGCTTACAGAGGGGGGCTCTCCCTGGCTTACAGAGGAGGGCTCTACCTGGCTTCCAGAGGGGGCAACTCCCTGGCTTACAGAGGGGGGCAACTACCTGGCTTACAGAGGGGGGCAACTACCTGGCTTACAGAGGGGGGGGGGGCTCTACCTGGCTTACAGAGGGGGGCAACTACCTGGCTTACAGAGGGGGCAACTATATGGCTTAAAGAGGGGGGCATCTAACTGGCTTACAGAGGGGGGCTCTACCTGGCTATCAATGGGGGCATCTACCTGGCTTCTAAAGGGGGCAACTACCTGGCTACTAAAGGGGGCAACTGCCTGGCTACTAAAGGGGGCAACTACCTGGCTAACAAAGGTGGCATCTATTCGGCTACAAGGGGGCATCTACCTGCCTGTAAAGGGCACTACCTGGTTATGGGGGGCTACTACCTGGCTATAAGGGCATCTACCTTACTTTCTTCCTAAGCCATTATGCAGTTAGGCAGAGTGGGTGGGGCTTTTTGAAGGGGGTGGCACATTAAAAAGATGGGCGTGTCCATGCAAATTTTTTGCGCGCCGCCCTCTTCGGTCTCCTGCTTTTCCATTTTCAAAAGTTGGCAACTATGAGGTAAAGGTAGGTGGAGAGGTTATGAGGTGATAGGTGGAGGTAGTGGTAGGTGGAGCGTTTATGAGATGATAGGTGGAGTTGGTGGGGGTGATACTAGTGCATCTCAAAAAATTTGAATATCACTGAAAAGATTATTGATATGAATAACTTAAGTCAAATAGAAAAACCCGTATATTGTATAGACTCATTACAGTATGAATTACAAGGTATAATATAATACATCAGCTGTTAGTCATTTATCGTCACCATTGTATTTGTTGGACATTTGTTATGTATGTGACTCCCCTTGAATTGACAGCGCCCTGGAATCAATGGAGCTCTAAAACAAATACGGTAATAATAATAATACATTTGTGAGCCCTATAACAAATAAAAAAAAGTCCTGGAGAACCTCTTTAATTTTCAATGATATTCTAATTTTTTGAGATGTACAAGTAGGTGGGGGTGTATTTTATGTTGGCACTAGAATACATAACACAATGGTGGTGGAGAGGTGGGAGAGAGGAGTACAGAGCACAGCTTACATTCTCCTTCGGGGGATAGAGGACCATCCATCTGGAGATTGTGCTGCAGCTGGGCTCTGTACCCCCTGGAATTATATTGTGCAGGTTGAACTCTGTACCCTGTACCCCCAGAAGATCAGTCGCACGTATGATCTACAGAGGGTGCAGGAGATGGAGTTTAGTACTGTCATGTTTTTTTAATGTTATTTATTTTTATACAGGTTTCCCCTTTGGACTGTATCAGACTCATTGGATTATGTTGGAGCAGCACTGGAATGATTTCTTTAATAAAATGGTGAAAAAGGGCTGTTGTCGGGCAGTGTTTATTTAAATAAAAAAAAATTTGCGGATGTTGTGGGATTTTTTTTAATTCCAGTGTTAGTAATAGAGGTGTCTGACAGATGCCTCTCCATTACTGTCGCTCGGGCTTGGTGTCAGCCAGAGGTATTTCTTGTTGCCGAAGACTGACACTAACCCCATGTCACTGTTACCCCAGTACCTAACGCACCAGGGGTTCTGGGAAGAGCCGGGCAACCATCAGAAGCGGACCCTCTAATGTGATGATCTGCTACTGGGGTGGCTGTGGACTGGTATTTTTAGAGTGGGAAGGACCAGTATCGATGGACCCTTCCATTCTAATAGTATCAGGCTGCAGCTGTCGATTTTACCTTGGCTGGTTATGGAAAATAGGGGAGACCCCATGTCGTGAATTTTTTTTCAAAAATCATTTATTGATTGAGAATTGGAAAGTAGGCAACTCCTGTAATCATGCCCATGTTTAGATTCTCAATAAATAAATACATTTTCGGAATTCACTCCATTTTCTATAACCAACCAAGGTAAAACTGACAGCTGTAGCCATAAACATACATAGTCTGAATACCCCATACAGCATCCAGGAAAGCTGGGTAATACCCATCACCCACAGGTAACACCCAGGTAACACCCAGCTTTCAATGATAGGAAAACTGAGTGCCATCTTTGGGGGATGGAGTGTCATAAAGCTTTCCTGGATGCTGAATAGGCTATTGCTAGATGCAACTGCCAGAGTCTGGCCCCTGGGGTCTGCTTACTGCCCCTAAAACCACCAAAGAAACACTGCAGGGAGCAGGAGAAAGGGACAGGAGACAGGAGAAAATTTAGTACAATTAGTGGCATAAATTAAGCCAATCTAGAGAAGGTGTAAAGTTACACTAAACAGTTCTAAAATGCACTAGATTTATCAACACTATGATACATGTGGCTTATTGTAAGACTGTCTAATCTAAGTTTACAAGAGTTAAACACTATTGATAAATCTGCCCCATTATCAAGGCTCTTGTGTAAGGAAACAAGCATCTATTTGACCACTCTGGATTATTCGCCCTATGTTCTGATTCGATCTTACATTTAGTTTTATCACCCATTTTACAAAGTCACCCCAAAAATACTTCCTCTCCAAAAAATCTACACATCAACCACCCTCAACAGTGGTGTCCAAGAAGAAGGTGCATGTACCCTCCACTTTCAGATAGGTGAGGTCTTGCAGCTCAGCTGGCTTTGCTAAAGTAGGTTACCGGATCTCCTAATGGTCCAGCCACAGAGAACTCCATTCACTGCAGCCACATGGTTCTTTAATCTGTCGTGGGCCATGTGCTGTTGCTTTAAAGGAATGTGTCATCAAAAATGAATCATTTTTTAAGTCCCATTTTTATGTTAAACACATTTTTTAAGATTTTTTTATTTATTTTTCATATCACTTTCAAGATTTTTTAATAATTCTTAAGTCTTGCAGTTTTAACTTTGGCCACTAGGCCTTGTTTGAACTGCTTTAACAGCAGTCAGAGAGTTGCTTTACAGTAGCTTCATGCATATAGGAGACTTAAGACTGACTCAGTCCCATTCACTTCTATAAGAGAGTTCTCTAGTCATGGTCTGTGACCTGGGAAGAAGTCAGTGTGCAGGGAGGGGAGAGGGTGAACTGTCTCCTCTTGTGACTGGTGGATCCTGTGTTATCTATTTACACTAGTGTCTCCTTTCAGTTTGACCCTGCTTTTACTGATAATGAGAAGACAACTGAGAATCTTTCTGTACAGAACAGGAAGTGTCAGACGATTAGGCTTAGTGGCCAAAGTAAAAACTGCAGGACTTAAGAATTATTAAAAATATTGAAAGTGATATGGAAAATGAAAAAAAACTAACCAAAAAATCTTTAAAAAATGTGTTGAATATAAAAAATGTGAGTTAAACAATAAGTCAATTTTGATGACACATTCCCTTTAAAGGTAACCTGACCACTACCTTTCCTGGCGTCCATCACTATATAGAGGGTGGGGAGACCTTTCTGAACATATCCATGTGTGCCATCACTAATGCATCATACTTGGGCTGCAATTCGAGTGGCTCCTGCATAACATGAAAATTGCTCTCTGTTAAAATGTGTCGCCGCCTCGACAATCGTACTTTTCAGTAAATTAGTGCAGCATTTGTCAGTATGTATGAAAGTGTCTCACAGCACTTTATAAACGTGCACCATTGCGAGGCACATTTATTATTATTATTATTATTATTATTATTATTATTATTTATTTTTGCGTACCCTTGGTCCCAGAGCGCTGTACATTCAGGTTTCATACATAATATAGGTCAAACAAGTACAAAGGTGACAAATTACTAACTAACAATTGGTACAGAAGGAGAGAGGTCCCTGCCCGTGAGGGCTTACAGTCTACAAGGAAGGTGTAAGAGACAGAGAGTTTAGGGGCAGACATGATTTCGGATAGTGTAGTGACAGTAGGGTTATTGTTGGTTATAGACAATCCTGAAGAGATGGGTTTTCAGGCTGCTTTTGAGGCTGGTGAGAGTGGGGGAGAGTCTGAGGTGTTGGGGCAGTGAGTTCCAGAGTATGGGGGAAGCACGGGAGAAGTCTTGGAGACGGTTATGTGAGGAGTTGACACGGGGAGAGCGGAGAAGAAGGTCCTGTGAGGAGCGGAGAGTGCGTGGGGGGAGATATCTGGAGACTAAGGCAGATATGTATGGAGGGGAGAGATTATGGAGAGACTTGTAGGTCAAGGTTATTAACTTGAACTGGATTCGCTGGGCAATGGGAAGCCAGTGAAGGGTTTGACAGAGGGGAGAGGCAGGGGAGTAGCGAGGAGAGAGGTGGATAAGACGGGCAGCAGAGTTAAGGATGGATTGGAGGGGAGTGAGGGTGCTAGCTGGGAGGCCGCAGAGAAGGATGTTGCAGTAGTCTAGGCGTGAGATGACGAGGGCATGGACCAGCATTTTTGTGCTTTCAGAGTTAAGGAATGAACGGATGCGAGAGATGTTTTTCAGGTGGAGGCAGCAGGCAGAGGTGAGGGTTTGGATGTGCGGCTTGAAGGACAGATTGGAGTCAAGGGTTATCCCAAGGGTTATGCAAAAAAGTGGCCAACATTTGTATCAAAATTTGTCTCAGCCTCGCCACTATGAAACTGGTATGGGTTGGCACACAGTTTCGCGCCACATTTTGTCTGACACATTCATAAATGTAGCGCATCCTCCGAATCAGTTGAAACACGCTCCTGAAGATTTGACACGTACAAAAGTGTCAGGTCTGTTGAGCATGCATCAAGTTTTGGCATGCGACTTTTCAAACATCTATAGAACAGGGCTATGAAAGTTTTTTTGGCTTAAAGCATACCAGAAAACTGTCGCAGCCCCATTCATACATGTCTCCCCAAGGGCCATATGTATGAAATTTGGCATTTAAATGCCAGATTTCAAGTGCATGATATTGGGGGTCTACTGCGGGTCATGAATCAGGCGCATTCTAGCTATAATACAACATTCCTGGCTCAGGTAAACCCCTTTGAAAGTGCTCTACCTGTTCCAGCAGTAATGTGCCTAGAAATGCCATAGCTAAGCTATAAATCTGTAGCTTCGTACAGTTGTATGGCGCACCGCCTCCTACACGCCCCCTGAGATTGGGCGCATTACAAATTGCCAGGGCGCTATGTAATGCGCCTGATATTGGCGTACTGGAGAGATTTCAGTAATGCGAACAGGGCTGCACCTGATCTTGGGCTAAAAAAAACGCCAGAATTCTGGCGCAGCCCCGTTCATACATGTCCCCCTAAGAGTCCAGTGGGCGTTTCATTAGCAGGCAAGTGTCCTGTGATCTAAGCCACAAACCCTTTCTTCTAAGCTTTATCAACATTCTTTATAAGGGAGGGGGGTAGCTACAGGGGGTGCAGCGGTAGCAGTTGCTACCAGGCCCAGCAGCCTGAGGGGGCCCAAAAGCCCTCCTGCCACATAAGAAGATACCAGCATTGTAAATGGTGCATGGTAACTGTGGGGCCCCATTTCACTTTTCGCACCAGGGCCCAAGAGCTTGAAGTTACGCCTCTGGGAGAGTGGATGACACAGTAGGCATCAGAGATGTCAGTCAAGCTGAGACTGGAGGGGTTACCGCCCGGATGATAGGACACTTGTTTGCTAAAGCAACACCCAGTGGACTCTTGGAGTCGAGTCATTTTCATGTGGTGCAGGAGCTACTCAGCCATGCTGTATTAGTGATGACACACATGGATATGTTCATAAAGGTCCCTTTAGCCACCATATAGTGGTGATACCAGTTTTGCAAGGGTCAAAACCCCTAAGCGGTTCCCTTTAAGGAGCATTTGTTGACCCTCTCTTCAGTATCTGTAGTGTCCATATATACCGGTAATAACATTCAAAATCAAATTCCCTCTAAAATGTAAAAGAAGATATACATTAAAATTGTCAGATGCAGATTAACGTGGCTTAAGTTCAGTAAGTCCTTAAAATACAGTTAAAATAAGCACTTGGATGTAGAAACAATACTCATGGGATTGAGTCCTTAGCAATGATTTACAAAGCGCTACAATATCATAAAAATATTAAGGTGATTTACTTGGAAGTAGCAGACATCGGAGCTAGATTTAATAACATGGCCATAAAGCCAAGACACTGGAAAATGCCTTTTACCACCAGAATCGCCCTGAAATTTCGGAACAGCTGGGGATTGTGTGTATGAATCATTAAATTTACATCATTCCAAAGAAATCTTTCTGCTGATTTATCCCTGCAGCGGCGGCGACTCTGGACAGGCAGATCCGTGGCCACAGTCAGTCCAGACGGTTACCTACCGAGTATGCGTCTATAGGTTATACTGTTAACGTATGTAGCTGCTGGTGCATCTAAATATTTGATTATTTGATTTAAAAAAAATTATATTCATGGCGCGTACCTAATATCGACCTGCATTGTTTTCTACATGAGCCACAGGATTTCAGATCAAAATTGGACGATGAGAATCTTTAAATTTTCATATATCCTAAAGTAACAGCAATGCTTTTTGAAAAATTCCTATGTTCCCTATATTCTGTTTTTTTTGGCATTTATATAGTGTTGCTGATATTGTGTTGTGTCCACGTCAGCATGTACTTATACTAATTTCTTTCAAATAGTTTTGGACGTGCTGACCAATTTTTGATTTTTTAAAACTGTTGAGGGTGTCGGACAGTGCGCCAGTGTTTGGTGAAAGACCATTTAAACATATGTTGGAGAGGGCAAAAACAGTTTCTTGGCATAATTCACACCATAAGACTAGCGCAGCCCTGTTCATACATGTCGCCCTTAGTGTTTTTGCATTATGTACAGTGTTTTTACTAGGGCCTTAGGTGATGACGTTTAGTTTGAAACATCATCATTTATTACTAAAGTCGGTGGGCGGCTATAGATGGGCTGACCGGCCTTCTGACTAGCGCACATAATTATCTGCTGGGCATGCACGCTAGTCAGGAGGCCGTCAATTCTATAGTTATCTACTGGGCACATTAGTCAGACAGCGCCTCTAGGCTGTAGCCGCCATCGCCCTCCCGGACCTCCGTGTGTCACTACTTAGTATAGTGTGATATTTTGTTTAGGGAGGCTGGTGGGCGGCTACAGTACAGAAGATAATTAGATAATTAGCAATAGATAATTATCCGCTAGGCATGTGTGCTAATCAGCAGGCCGCCCGAAGCTTCAGAAAGCGCCGGACTCGGCGCAGCTGGGGGGAGGCGCCGCATGACCGCGCACGCAGGTTCGTGCAGGTCATGTGTGGGCAGAGAGGGGGCGGACCCTCGGTCAGGAAGTGCCACCGTGCGGGAGTAGTTACTTCAGTGGCGCGGCGGACGCTGAGTGAGACCCACCCACCTGCCCGGATATTTGGGTTGTTCAGTGCAGTTGTTTGAGTGGAATTGTAGTTGAGGGGTCACGGTGGCGTGGTGGCGTTAGGGGTCCTTAGAGTTGGTGGAACAAAATTGGTGTGAGGGAGTCCAAAGGAGGTTGATTCCCTCGGTTGATGGTGAATTCAGTTTGGTCTGGCGATGGTGGGGCTCCTGCAGGGTAAAGTCCCTGGGAGTCGGTGATGGTTGTGCCATTCATATGGCTTCGGTGCCCTCGAGCCAGTGGGTCCGGCTGGGGGTAATAGGTGAAAGTAATTATTGGATCGCCAGATCCAAGGACCCTTGCCCCAGTTTGGTTGGTTGATCTGTAGTCTAGCCCGTAGGGTTGACGGACTAGTTATGGATACGTGAAAGTGGGGATTAAGCACAAAGTTGTGCTATGTTATTATATATTTGCATATGTTTTTGTATGTTTGTTAATAAAATGGCTGCTGTGGCCAAATTTAATCCAACCTGTTGTCTGTCTTCTGTCCAGGGGAGGGATGAAAGAGAAAAGGTAAACATGGAAATGGCAGTAGGTGGGTAGGGTTGGGTTGTGCCAGTCAGTAGCTCTTTCTCGAAGGGAGTGTGGGAGTTCAAGTCATTGGGCACGGACTTTACGGTGCGTTATGGTCATGTACTGTACAGCAACCTCCCAGAGCGAAACATCGCACTGTACAATGTAGTGTGACACTGCCTTCTAGGAGGGCGGTGGTGGCTACAATATATAAGCGACGGCCTCCATAGCCACCAACCAATTCTAGTAGTAAGAGATAACATTCCAAATGGAACATCATCACCTAAGGCCATAGTAATAACACTGGATATCATGTAAAAACACTTAAAGAGAACCTGTCATATAGGTGATGCCCCCCTTGCTGAGGGCAGAACAAGCTAGTGTCAGACCTGCTGTTCCCAGCGCTGTGTCCCTTATTCTGTAAGATGCTGGAGTTTTCGTGTATTTAATGCTCAAATCTGCAGTTTTCAGCCAGAAGAGTCATTCGAAGAGTCCTTCAGAGTGTCAGTTTTTTCAACTCCCGTTTTTTTGTGCAGTGCTTAACATGGCAAACAGTGCGCAAAAAAGCACAGCTGTGTGCCTGATGCACGCTTATTCCCATTTAAGTCAATGGGACCCTAATGGCACGTTTTTTTGTGTACATTTTGATGCATAATAATGAAGAAAAAAAAAATTTTTTTTACACCCTGATAACAGTCACGCACTCGCTTTTTTTGTGCAGCACATGACCCTGTGCATCGCCTACCGTTTACCACTGAACATCTCTTCTAGCAACTTATAACTGCTCGTAGCCGCCCCCACCATGCTCCCAATAATGACAAGACAAGTTAATGGATAAATTGGCCACAGCAGCCGTTTTATTAACAAACATGCAAATAATAAATAACAGTGATAATACCAAAAGTATCTGTAAACTATAACACTGTATACAAATATATAACCTGCAGAACCTATGCTAGAAAAATCTATGGCGCTGGAAGTCCTTGGAGCGCAAACCAACCCCCGGTCTGGAGAACTGTTTAATTTCCTCCATCTTTACCCTCAGCCGTCAACCCCAGCTCGAGAGCACCAAACAGGGGTGCAGCTATAGGGGGTAGAGAGGTAGCAGTTGCTACCGGGCCCTGCGGCCTGAGGGGGCCCAAAAGCCATTCTGCCACATAACGAGATACCAGCATTGTAAGGCTAGGTTCACATGGTGTATTTGCAGGGCGTAATTACGCCCCGCAATTACGCCGTGTGGCCGGGGTTGGGGCGGGGGGCTGGCACCTCTCCGGCCCATAGACTTGTATTAACAGCGGCGCGTATACGCCGCTAGTAATTCACATGTCAATTATCTCCCCGCCCGGCGGATTCGCCGAGCAGGGAGAGGAGGCGTAATCCATAGTTCTCTATGAGAACTGTGGATTACCGTAATGAATGGGCCGTTTTCAGCCCGTAATTTGTGCACTCCGGCGCGTAATTACGGACTGAAATACGGCCCATTTTAAGCCGTGTGAACATGGCCTAAGTGGCACATTCTAACTGGAGGGCCCTATTTCCATTTTTGCACTAGGGCCCATGAGCTTCAAGTTACACCTCTGGCACCAAAAGCCACCAAATGGCTAATACCATCTTTTAAATCTGTCTCACAGGGACCCCGCCCTGCTGAGCCCCCTCACCATCGCCAGACCAAACCATATCATCGACTAAACTTGGGGGACCGTAACCGAATATGGCTCCCCCGACCACTTTGTCACCAACTCCCAAGGATCTCACAACGCCCAACCCGGGCCGCCGTGACAAAAACTGTGTCCCACAATTGCCCAAAAAAGGCCCCCAACTGCCGAACCTACTGTACGAAACAGAACTTCCACCCACCATTCGACAACCAAAAGTGACCCCCACAACAAACCCAAAGGGAGAGAGGGTGGGTCTGTCTTCTGCCTCCTGCACATCTGCCCGCTCTCAGAACAGGGTGCGGTATAAATACGCCGCGCCCTGAGCGTGATGATGACACTCCGGCTCGCCGGGTCATGTAGCGCCTCCCGTCATCGAGGCTGAGCCGCAAGTTCGGCCCCGGACTTAACACAACAAGCGGGGCACAGAGAAAAAAACTGTATGCCTGAAGCGCTTATTTCCATTTAAGACAAGGGGACTTTAATGCCACTTTTTGTGCACATTTTCACTACTAATTACAAAAAAAAACATGAATTTTGCATGTCAAAAAGCGCACAAAAAACATGTCGGGTGAACCTGGCCTAAGACTATACATTTGCATCCCCTTATTATGTACCTAACAATTCTGTACATTGTAAACTTTCCTATAAACACACATTACACGAAGGAGGGAATGTTTTTGGAAAACCCCCACAACGCGGTGTTCATGGGTCTCTCCAGGTAATTGTTCCCTCAGCACTCCCTTTGCCCCAGTGGTGCCGAGCCCTCCATTACTGAGCTCTTCTATAAGGGGGCCGCTCGGGTGTATTTATTTCATTCATCAGCTAATGCAGGTTTAATCAGAGAAGACAGAAGATAAATGCTGAATTAATATATTTGCTGGATAAGGAATGGTGCCAAGTTCCCACATGTGCTGGAGCGACGTCGCTGCTCTAGAAGGCTTTTGGTATTTAGCATAAAGCAGATGACCGGCTTAAATATTTTCAGATACAGATAGAAATTGCTGGGTAGTTAATCTATATATTCAGATGTTCGGAAGGGTTGTAATACCGCTCAGGCTGATGATGATCATTTTACATCCGCTGGAGACATCCCTATATGAACGAAGAGGTCAGCATGGTGGAAGTCAGCATCAACCCTCACACAAGTATACTCCTAGGGATCATAAGGTCAAATCCGAATAAGTTGATTACACTTAGGCATTATGTGCTTCCATGTACACGCCTTATAGCTCAGGGAGGAAACACTTCAAACCATGCATAGGACTGCATTATACCAGCAGAGACCAGGATATTGTCCTTCAGAAAGCTATAGGTCAGTAGTCCTTTTTTTGTGGCATGAAATAGTGAAGTAGATAACTATGTTTCATACAAAGGTTATACGTTAATCAATGTATTCTGCAACAATAAAAACGGATTTTTTGAATGTGAGCCTTATATTCTGTGATGTAACTGGTTGTATGCTTATACTGGGGGCAGGGGCATAACTAGAATTCATAGGGCCCCACAGCAGAATGAGATAGGGCCCCACCAGCTAATGACAATAAACTAGAACAGCAGCATAAGTAGCAATTAAAGTATATACAATAATATGCCAATGTGTAAAAGGATCAATTCTTAGTAGTTTGTCATGGCCGGCGGCGCCTGTGGGGCCGCTGCCCATCGGCCGTTCCCTGCCTGCTGAGGGCCGGCTGACTGGGGCATCGCGGTCACACATGCGACGCCCCCGTCCACTACGCCGGCCTCTCTACCTGGCCGTGCTCTGTGCACGCCGCTCCTGTCCGTCCGGCCATGTTGCGCCTTGATTGCCACAACCCTAGCCCCCCCCCCCGCGCCTGCGACTCCGAACCAGACCAGGTTCTATATCTCGCTCTACTCCCCCGCCCCTCGCGCGCCGTGTCCCGGTAGGTAATATGGCTTCTTTAGTGCCGGCAAGCTGGTCCTAATATAAGGGTTACGCCCCTCAGCACTCGGTTTGCCAGAACAGCTCTCCGCGTCGCTCAGAAATCCGATGAGCGACCTGCCTAAGATATCCCCCCCAGACTCCTTCCCCCCCCCCCAGTGTCCGATTGATTACCAGTGTTCCAGTCCGACTCTGCTTCACGTTTTACTAAACTTGCCATGTTGCCGACCCTGCCTCCGACCGTCTGCCCGCTCTTTGAACAAGAACTGTTGCCGCCTGTCTGACCTTCTGCCAGTCCCCGATCAGCCTTTGCGATTACGATTTTGTACCATCGCAGTACCCCGGCTGCCCACCAGAGGAAGTCACTCAGGGGTGTAACGAATGGTACATCACCGACAGCAAGTCTATCCAGCTTTTGCGGTGGCTGGGCTCTGGTGAAAAAACCGGGGGCTTCTTTGATCCTCTTCCTGGAGTGGTTAACTATCATCGCTTTCGGTGGTCCAGCGAACTATCACACCGAACCCTACAGTTACGATCCTGCCCATGGATTACCGCCAGGGTACATCTGCCCGAACTCCGCGGACTGTTACGACGGCGAAGCCCTGCAGAGTCCAAAGCTTATCGACCAGCTCGCGGACATGATGCAGAACCTTTGCGGCCCCCCGCCCCTACCTCTGCCGGCAAGCTGCTGCCATTCTCGCCTTGCACTTGTTGCTCTCCTGCAGCCTCGGCCCTCCTGCCCCTTCTCTGGTTCTGCTCTGCATTCTGCCGCTTCCCTCTCGTTATGATGGTGAACACCGAAGTGCATGTCGGCTTCATCAGTCATCAATGCTCATCAACATCGAGATTGCTGGGTCATCTGTTTTCTATCTGAGCTGGCCATAGTGGCCTTCATTATTAACCTCATATCGGGCGAAGCTCTGCCTGGGACACTACGTTGTGGGGACTGTGGAGAATCGCTGACGCGCTAATTGCAAAGCCGTTCTCAGGGGTTCAAAACAGTCTTTGTGGTACATGGTTAGCAACCCTTCCTCTGCTTGCCGCAGCTCTGATACGTCTCCGTCAGGGGAAATCCTCTGATGGGACAATACTCGGTGCAAGTTCTGCAACCTTAGCTCGGATTGGCATTGAACAATGAGGCCTTTTGGTGGCAACGTTCTGGCAAGGCCTCTCCGGAGCAAGTAAAGCATGAGCTCGCGGGTCGGACTGCCTACCTCGCTGGACGTCATTTGTTTCGGTTGGCCACCAGGATAGATTATCCGCTTTGCTGACAAGACTACAAGGCTCCGCCTCCAGCGTGAGCCTACTCGGACCATGCCGGCTACCTCGCTTATCTCCTGTCTTTTCAACGCCCTCCACTCTCTCCGCCGACGGGTCATGAGGACGTACTCATGCAGGTTGAAAGGGCCATTTGACCCTAGGAGGAACGCTCACAGCCACGTCTAGGGCTGGCATATGCTTCTTTGTTGCGCGAGGTGCCGGAAACTTCTTGGGAGACTGTCCGGTACGCCGGGAAACGCCCGCTCATCAGGACTCGCAGGAGAGGACAACTTAGGTGTCAGTTGCGGCCTCTCCCGTATGTCCGTTCCTGATGTTCTATCGTGCGAACTTCGAACGGACAACACTTTCAGCGCCAACCGCATTCCGGGTCTCGGGGTCCGACGGTATACTTTATCAGCCACGCGCTGGTGTTCACAGTAACGGATTCCAGTGACCACCCTGCAGGAACCCCATGTTTGTATCCTACAATCTGTGTGCGATTGGCTCAAGGATGCCATTCGGTTCTGCACTGGCCCCTATCCCTGCTGTTCGGGGCGCTCAGATGGAACAGTGTGAAAACTACATCGTACTGCCTCGTTTCCTCTTGTCTGAGATCTTCTGGGCCTCCCCTGGTTACAAGAGCTTGATCCGCCATAAAATGGAATACACAGGCGAGATTCTTCGTTGGGGCACAGGGCATTGCACTCACGTGCTTGGGCGCTCTGCAAGCCGTCGGTCTGCCTCTACTGGCATGACGAAGTCTTTGGCCTGTTCCTGCCTTGCTCCTTACCAGACTTTTACACATGTTTTTTTCTGAAAGTAAGGCATGAAAACTCTTGGCATCGCACAGGCACTTCGATTGCACATTGACCTGCTACCGTTTTACTCCTTCACCGTAGGCAGAGATGTACCCGCTTTACGTCCCGGAGACAAAAGGACATGTACGACTATATTCAAGAGAATCTCCGATAAGGTTTATACGCAGTCGTCCTCGCCCTGCGGGTGCCGGATTCTTCTTTGTCGAAAAGAGATGGTACCCTTTCGGCCCTCGTATCGATAATCGTTTTTTGGGGGGGCCAGACAAAACATATCCGTAAAGAAATCGATATCCCTGCTTTGATCTCGGAGCTATTTGGTCCCGGCCTACGTGGCGCTAATTGTTTTACTAAATGGTCTTCGCGGGTTGATTACTCAAACTGATCCGCATCAGAAAAGGTGACGAGTGGCAAAACATGCCTTTTACACCCGTGATGGCCACTATCGAATATCTGTCATGCCTTTTGGTCTCTGCTACTCTCGGCTGTCTTCCAAAACTCTCGTTATTGAGATCTTTCGGGATTTCAATAGTAGTCTGCGTTATTGTCTATCTAGTCGTTACTTCTCATTTTTTCTCCAGACTGAACTCACCGTCACCATGTCGACCCAGGTGCTCAGACGGCTCCGAAAACCCACCTTCTTTATCCAAAGTTGGTGAAGTGCCTGTTCGAGCGCACATCCCTCGACCTTCTTAGGGTACATCGTGTCTCGACAAACAGGTCTACAGTTGGGACACAGCGGGCTTCAGCAGTCACTGCAGTGGCCGTCCGTGGGCACTTCAGGCCATTCCAGCGCTTCTTATAGGCTTTGCAATTCATGACAGGCAATTTTCAAGTTCTCCTCTCTGAGTGCTCCATGGTGCCCTCACAAGAAGGGTTGCCGACCCCAATATCATGGCACCTACCGTCGTGCCCAAAGGCATGCAAACGTTCCTGAAAGCTGCGTTTGCTTTCCGATAGGTTTCTCTAGTCAGGACCCTCAGCGCCCGTTTTTTTCTTTAGGGTCGAAGCATCCTCAGTTGGTGACGGCGCGTGCGCACATTCTTCTTCTAGAGGTCCCCTCGGGGAGGGAAGGAAATTGCGTGACATGTGGATTCTCTTCTCAGACCTTCACTTCTGCCAAACGCAATTACACTATCGGTGCTGATCGGGAACTTCTTGCTATTAAAAGTTGGCCCTTTGAAGAATGGCGTCACTTGTGGAGTGGGACTCACCATCCATAGAGATCTTCACTGTTAATTAGAATCTTATATATCTACAATCCTGCCCAGCAATTGAATACAAGTTCAAGCCAGTTGGTGCCTTAGTCTTCGCTTCCGATTTGATTTTCACTCCCTTCACTCTCCGACCGCGAAAAACGTAGGGACAAATAGGCGGACACTTCTCTAGATCCTTACCGACTCGGTGGGCTTGGAGCCATCACTGGCAGAACATCATTTCCTCCGGAACGGCTTCTTTCGGCTGCTCTGTAGTCTTCACAGTTACCTCTTGGGAAGACTTGTCTAGTCATGCGGATTTGCGGCCTCGAGGATCTTAAAAGGGGGACATTCTTTCTAACAGTGGTATCCTGGGATTCGCAAATCCGTTACAACACATCGCGAGCTACAATTGGTGCTCTTCTCTCTCGCAGGACGTTAGAGACTTCGTATTAGCTGTCCTCCTGTGCTCGTAACAAGAGTTCCTCGCCCTCCTAGACCCTAGGGTGTGTTTTTACTTCAAACCCTCTCCCGGGTGCCAGAGAAGTTGGTCCCTTTATTGCTATGGATTTTGTCACGGACCTACCCGGCCTCATCCGGGAAACACGGTCATTTGGGTGGTGGTTGACAGATTTTCTAAAATGGCTTCATTTTGTGCTGCGGGTCCCTCGGCACCACAGATAGGCCCAGCTCTTCTTCCACTCATCTTTTCGATTGCAGGGGTCTCCTTTGCAAATCTTATTGATAGGGGTGTCCAGTATTGTTTCTTAAATCTGGTGGGGCTCTCTGTGGCCAGTTTTTTTTACGAGTTCAGCTGGTCTTATCTCTGACGGACCACCCTCTGTCACATCGGGAAGGTGGAGAGGGATCCAAGTTTTAAGGCACTTATCTGCGGACTTTTGTGTATGCCATCTGGATAAACTGGTCTGATTCTACCCTGGGCGGAATTTCTAATATAATTCCCTAGACTCAGAGTCGCTGGTGCAGCTCAACTTTTTTATTGTGTTTGGGTTACAATCCCGCCACTCTCAAGCCTGGTCCGTTTTGTGTCCACGTTCCTGCAGTGGATGAACATTTGTGCGAGACATCAAGTCACTCTGGCAGGTATCTCGTCATGGACCTTCTTCGGGCTGCCAATAGTACTAAAGTTCTAGGTCGATTAGGTTTTGTTCCGGAGACCTCCACCCTGTATTTAAGCCAGGTGATAGGGTTTGGATGTTGGCACCAAATACATCAATTTCAAGGTAACCAGCTAAAAGTTGGGCCCTAAATATTTGGCCCTTTTGTGTGGTACTTCGTCGTTAACCCGGTCTCTACATACTCCGCTTGCCTCCCACTATGCGTGTCCCGTAGCCTTTCCATGTTATCGTCTCAAGCTTGGTGCTGAATCGCTTCTTCGTGGATCTGTCTCGCCTTTCCTGTGGCCAACTCTGATAATCAATTCTTTGAGGTCAAGGAGGTGCTGGCGGCAGAAAGACGAGTGATGGGGGAGGATGCGGGTCTTTCTCATCGACAGGAAGGGGTTCGGGACAGAGGAGCGTCGTGGGAACTGAAGGCATACCTGTCCACATGTTATCACTGCGTGTTAAAAATAAAGGTGGGGGTGACCTAAGCGGGGGGGTTGTGGGGTAATTGCCATGGCCCGGGCCGGCGGGCGACGCTGCCCATGCGCCGTTCCCTGCTGCTGATTGGGCCAGGCGCGGGCTTTGCGGTCACCCGCGACCGCCCCGTCCCACGCCAGGCTATCTTACCTTGCCAGAGCTCCTGTGCACGCGCTATGTCGTCCCGGCCGTCGTGCGCATGAAGACCCCTAGGCGCGCCGCAGTCGTGCATCTGGTCTAGTTTTTAATAGGGCAGTGTAACGGTATTGGCTTAGTTGCTGGGCTGGTCCTATATAGGGTTACGCCCGCTAGCACTCGGTTGCCAGATCGTTGGTTGTGTGGTAGTGAGCTTAATGTGTCTCTGTGTGTCCTATTGAATTACCAGATGTACCAGTACGCCTGCTTACGTTTCCTACCTGCCTGTTGGCCGCCTGCCACCTGACGTTGCCCGGTCTCTGACCACGAACCTCTGCCGCCTGTCCTTGACCTTATGGACGTCCCCAACTAAGACTTTGGATTAACGTTTTTGCTCCCTCGCAGTACCACGGCAGCCACCGCAGGCAAGTCACGTTCAGTGTAAAGTCGGTTGCCATCATGCCCTGCAGTCCATCCCGCTTTGCGGCGGGCTTATGGTGATAAACCGGGGGCTATTAGATTCCGTTCCCTGGCGGGTGGCTTATACTATCATCGATTGGGGTGGTCACATGCGAATCACACCGAAAACTTACGTAGGACGTGAGAGCATAAAATCTAGGTTCTTTTGTCCATGTACTAATGAGGAAAGACGCCAAATTTTACGATATAAATTTGAAAAAAATTCAATTCACTTTAAATTTATTTTAATATAGTGATTCTTAAAACTCTCAAATTATATACATAAACTAATATACCATTAGGGGATACTTTTGCTTTATTGCAAGTGTTGGGGTAATAGATTTGTGGACTGTCTCACTTCAGGATCGGTATTTATGGTTAAAGATTCTTGAAAAAACAAATCTACCTTTGCATATGTGTCCATTACAAGTTCCTACATAGTCAGCGATACACTCTTGTATGCACCTCTTCTAGATCCTTCATGTCACTATAGCTACAGACCTGTTTGATCTCTCCTGATAGGCTGACCTAGCACTGGCTTGCTATAGATATCAGACCTGTTTTATCTATCCTGATAGGCTGCCAGCACTGGTTGTATATTTACAGACTGGCTTCTAATGCAGCACTCAGTAGAAGCTAATTAACTCGCCCATGAATTCAAATAGTGAACCAAGAAAAAAGGATTGAGGTAAGATGATTCATGTAGTGAGACAAACCCCCTAAGACTATATGGTAAGTGAAAATATCATTGACTAAGTTTAGGTGCCAGATTATAATATTTTAAAAGAGATGGTTATCTGGATGGGTAGCACTTTATGGTGGATTGAGCTCCGCTCAGAGCCAGGAGAGGGTTGTGTACTTTGTGGTTCACAGTGAGAATATTAGTATACCATATTTTTTTTGATTTGCTGGATGATCCGATTAGGTATTGAGTTATGTTGAATTCTGTTAAAAAGTAATTGGTTTTAAGAAGACTTTAATTAACATGTTTTTTTTTGGGGAATTTTTTTTTTTTGGTTTTTCTAGAAAAAAGTCCCCACCTTGTTCCAACCCCAAAAAGGGAACAATTTTCTTTTAACTAGGGGGCCCAAAACCCTCTGAACCCATGCAGTCCCCCAAACCCTTTATGGAAAAAAAAAACAGCCCTGGCCAATACCCCCCCCCACATCAATATCTTACAAAATTTCCCCTTTGGGCCTGCCCTCACCCTTCCCAAAAAAAACAACCTATAACCATGAGCAAGAAAGAAAAAGTGGCGCAGGAAAACCCCTATACGTTTTATGTTGCCTTACTTCACATCGGGCAATATCGCTGACACATAAAAAGTCCAATTAACCTACAACCCAACCCCCTATAGAAAAACCCCATGGGTTAGACCCAGGTCGCATCCCAAAGCTGTGTATGCATCAAAAAACCAGAAAAAAAAATAACCCCTACATCAGGGACTCACAGGAGAGTCTTTTCGATGAGTTTTTTCGCTTCCCATTTTTTTTTTCCATCCGGAAGAATCCAATGGGCCCCCCCACTATTTGTCCCTGAAAAAATTCCACAAAAATTTATCCTGTCTTTTCCCGACTTCCTATCAATTCCACATCTTACAAAAAAACCAAACCCCAGAGCCCCAAATACTAATAGTGCCCCCTTTGGTGCTCACAAATTAATTGTACCCCAAACAGCGAAAGTGCTCCAAGGTCCCCATTTGTGCCCCCAGTAGGTTTTGGCCACCCCCCTCATAGGCAGGCACTTAGGGGAGCTTTTTTAGGATATTAACCCTAAAAATTAGAAATTAAAAAAACTCAAGTGGCATTAAAAATTTAGGCCCCCATTGGTAGCAAAACCCCCCCATAGACCTTTTATGACCTCCCCCAGTTAATAGGGATAAGGAACCACAGTGCAGGGAAATAAGCCCCTTAGTAAGTTTACGATTCATTCAGTAGGTAAAGAGGTATTAACCACAAATTTGGTACCCCCGGGGGGTATAAGCCCTCAGTAGATGAAAAAGTATAAAGGTCCCCACATAGGCAGGGAGGTTTTACACCCCCCCCCAGTAGGAAACAAATTAGTCCCTCAAAGGTGGTATTTATAATGGGTCCCCAATTAATAGGGTATGGGCCCCCTTTGGTGGGTTAAAAAAGGCCCCCATAGGAAGGTACTTACATATACCCCCCAGTAGTTAGGTAGGTAAACTTGGCCTCCCACAGTGGTTACGTAGGTAAAAAGGGCTTCCCCCAAGTAGTTAGGTAGGTAGTGGGCCTTTTTAGTAGTTGGTGTTACAGCCCCTTCCCCCGTAATTGGTGGAAAAGGGCCCCCCCCCCCGTTTAGGAAATAGACGGGCCGCCTTCGAAATTTAGGTATAACGGGTGCCCCAAAATTAGGGGGTAATGGGGTCCCCCCAGTAATAGGGGGGAGCCAGGGATCCCCCAGAATTAGGTAGGTAGACGGGGCCCCCCCGTTATTGGCAGTTGATGGGCTGCTCTGTAAATTAGGGGGGTGATGGGGCTGCCCCCAGTAATTAGAAGGTAGAAGGGCCGCCCCCTAATTAGGAGGTAATGGGGACCCCTAGGTAAATCACCCCCTGGTAGATCCCCCTTTGGGTAGAACCCATAGGTAGATAAAGCCCTAGGTAGATGCCATATTTATTGGGGGCTCTTAAGCAGATAGGCACCCATAGGTGTGGGACCCATTGGTGATGCCATAGGTAGATAGAACCATAGGTAGATAGGGGACCCCATAGCTACATAAGGAGCCCATGGGTAAAAAGACGCCTATATTTGAAAAGGACCCATAGGAAAATGGACTCCCATGATATATAAAACCCCACCCATAGGTGTTTTTGAGCTTGGGTAGTAGGGGACCCCATAGGTAATAGGCAGCCCATGGGTTTGATAGGGAGCCATAGGTAGAAAAATACCCATGGTAGATAGACTTGGTAGTAGCGCCCATGGGTAGATTGAGCCCCCCTTGGGTATATGGGCCCTAGCTAATAGCCCATAGGTAAAAGCCCTAGGTATAGGGGGGCCCCTTAATAGTATGGCCCCCTAGGTGGAAAGACAGCCCATAGGCAGATAGGCAGCCCATAGGTAGATAGGGAGCCCATAGGTAGAAAGGAGCCCATAGGTAGAAAGGAGCCCCTAGGTAGAAAGGAGCCCATAGGTAGAAAGGAGCCCCTATGTAGAAAGGAGCCCCTAGGTAATAGGACCCCTAGCGCCATATGTGATAAAAGGGTAGGTAGTAGGCACCCCTAGGTAATAGACAGCCTGGTTTAGATAGCAGCCATGGGTAATAGCCTGGGGTAGATGGGGGAGCCCATGGGTAGATGGAGCCATAGGTAAATAAGAGCCCTAGGTAGTTTCCCCCATAGGTAAAGGCAGCCCTGGTAGATGGGCAGCCCAAAGGTATATAGGGACCCAAATTTTGGAGAAGGGAGCCCCATATTAAAAAATAAAAAAACTCCCTATCATTTTCTTCCCTCTTTCTTTTTCCGAGGGCCGCATGAGTTTAAGGGCTGGGAGAGGCGGTGAAAATAACATCATCACATCATGCGCCGGCCTCCAGGGGGTTAAACGGCAGGGATCAGAGGATCCTGGCTGTTCTACCTAAGCCACTGCCGTGGTGGCTGTGATCTCTGCATCACTGGGTCTAAGTGAGCCAGCAATGCAGCTGTATGGTGAGGCGGTTTGCAAGCCCCTGGAGACCGCTGTGGTCGCTGTAGTTGTGCCACAGGTCGGCACTGGTGCTTGGGGCCTCCCGGGTAGCATCCCCTGGCCGGCGGCCCAACCCTGGTACCCCAATAGGCAGACGCCCAGTAGGGTACATTCCCAGTCCTGGCAGTCGCTATGGCTGCTATGACTATAGTTACGCCCATGACCAGGGGTCTAAAACACTAAGCTTGCAGGCCACATCAAGCGATCACTGAAAAATATGTGAAGAAATAGAATAATAAAACAAAGTAAAAATTACACACTATACTTTCCCCATTATAAATGCTTATTACAACACCACACAAAAAAACCATATTTGGCAACACCTTGATGGAGAAAAATGAAAATAGTCATGTTCCCCAACCCCCCTGGATGGCGGGGAGCCCAAAAAATGGGGTCCACACCCGTCCCCCTCCCCCTCCGGAAGGGTCGATGAAACCCTTTGAGTGAAGGCTGAGGAGTTTTCCTCTTATTGAGACGCTATCCCGAAGATGCTGACTGCGGCCACCGGGGCGATGCTCTGATAACTTCCTACACAAGCCGTTATCTGAGCAACTACTAGGAGGATGGGTGGAGCTTTGCGGAAGCCACAAAGCTCCACCCTTCCCCGTAGGAATGTGAAGGGCCCAAGGCAGTTCCACAGCAGGGGGGTGGTATTTCCCTGGGGGCGACGGGGGGGGGACGGAGGACTGGATGTTGCGGGGGTGGTGCGGTATTTTTTGAGTGGGGGGGAAGGGTTTTGACTGTGAATTTGAGTGTGTGGAGGAGGGTTGTGTGTGTATATTTGAGTGGAGATGTGGAGGGGGGTTTATAGCATACTTGCCAACCCTCCCGAATTGGGCAAGAGGGTGCCACAATTGGGGGTTCCCTCCCTTCCCCTTGGAAAGGTTGGTGAAACTTCCTGCAGCCAAAAGGCTGCAGGGGGTTCTTTAAGATAAGTGGCGTTGGGCAGGGCTCCCTAGGTCCGTCCTGGCGGGTTAAAAAGGGCAGAAGACAAGCCCAAAGGGGGTAGAAAGTTCCCCCTTTGCCTTCGGTCCCCCCCTGATCTGTCTTATGGCAGCAGGGGGCTAGACACAGGCCGCAGGGGGCAGGAGTTGCCCTCGTGTCTTCTGCACCCTGCGGTCTGTCTCTTGCGGTCGCAGGGGGGCAGAAGACAGTCCGAAGGGGACGAATTCCAGTATAAGTATTTGTATGTGTGTAAATGTTTTTTTACAGGTTCCCTTTTGGATACTTCGGATTTTGTGGACTACATCAGATAATTTGGGTCTTTCTTTTTTAATTTTTAAAAGGTTAAGAGGGGGTGTTGGGGGTGTTTTTTTTCAAAAAGTTTTTTTTTTGCAATTTGCGTTTTTTGTTTTTTTTTTCATTTAATTCCCGTGCTACATGGGGGCATCTGACAGGATTTCCTTATATTTTCTATTTCTGGGCTTGGTGTAGCCACAGTGTTTTTTGTTGCCCCAAAGGTGATATAACCCCTATCCAAAATAACCCCAACCAACACCGGGGGGGGCTGGCAAGAGTGGGTAACTGCGGGGCAGCTTGGTTTTTCCCTTTGTGGTTTTTGGAAAATGGGGCCCAAATCCCTTGTTTTTTTTCCCAAAAAAGTTTTATTTTTAGAGAATCTAAAATAATTAAACATGGTTTTCAGCCAAGTAAAAAAAGACGCTGGGGCCCTCATTTTTAAAAGAATGGGGGGTCCTGGATATGGCCCCCTTCCAACTCAAAAACATGCCCGCGCTTTCCGAAGCGGATTCATCACTTTTGGGGGGGCTTTTTTTGATGGTTCCCCGGTCTTTCCCATCCCCCCTGGTGAATGGGACTGGGGGAATGGGGACAGGGGTTAAAAAACCCCCCCTAGCTAACCCAAACCCGGAAAATAATGTCGTGAACCTCCCTTAAGATGGAATTAAATGGGAAAAAAAACTCTGCCCAAAAAACTTTTTATTTAAAAAAAACTCCCAGACATCAGCCCTCTTTCACCATTTTATTAAATAAATCAATCCAACGATGGTCCAACATAGTCCATGATTCCAAAATAGTCCAAACAGGAAGCCTATATAAAATAAAGACATGACAGTGCTAAACTCCATCTCCTGCACCACCTGAAGATCATGCCTGAAACTGATCTTCTGGGTGTGCAGGGTACAGAGTTTGACCTGCACAAAATGATTCTGGGTAGTACAGACCACAGCCACAGCACAATCACCAGGGGGATGGTCATCTGCCAAGGAGATTGTAAGCAGTGCTCAGTACTCCTCTCTTCAAACCCTCCCCACCATTGTGTAATGCATCCTTGTACCAACACAAAATACAGCCCCCACCTATCACCCCCACCACCTCCACCTATCACCTCATAACCTCTCCACCTATTACTCTATAGTCCCCTCACCTCCACGTATCACTCCCCTTCACCTATCGCCCCATAACCTCTCCATCTATCACCAGATGTGGAGTTTGTACAGAGGTGGCCACAGGTAGGGAAATGCTGGAAAAATAGAATTCGAAGATGTTTGTGTGGTAAATTTTGCAGGGACGACTCATGGCCGAGAGAAGTCATCATGGCGGTCTGGACAGATGGAGAAGAAAGGGGAAAGAGAAAAATTCCAGTCATAGAAGATGTCTCCGGTGAGTTGCTATATGTAACAGCACTGTAGTCACTTAAATGTCTGCAGAGTCTGTTTACACTGGTATATCTAACTATATGGTCAGTGTATGGTGGTAATATACAGTCTGTAGAACCTGTGTACACTGGTATCTACCACTATATGGTCACTGTATGGAGGTAATATAACTTCAATGAATATGTTCCCATATATACAATGCTCCTGTCAGAGAATACCCCTGTACATAAACAGGAGCAGTCTACAGTTTATTTTCAGAAAAACATATTTTACAGAAAACTTCCTTTCACATAATATTGTGTGGTGTTGCTGACACATATGGCAGTACAGTAGAAGTCCTATATGGCTGGAGCTCTAAAGTACTAATTTTGTGATGTTACATGTAGGCCATGAACAATTATTTTCTCAGTGCTATGACATCACTGACTTTATTATCCATGTACTATATAATTACATTGTTCATTATCCCTGTACATCACTGTGTGTATTATCTGTACTGTGACACTTTGTGTTTATCCTGTATGTGACATCACTTTATTTTTTTCTTGGGACTGT
>JAODAL010050800.1:0-27136 GCA_025379985.1 Phyllomedusa bahiana | reverse complement strand
GAGTGGGGCCCAAAATACCCAAAATTTGGGCAAAGGCACCACCTTTCCCCTTGTCGTTTTTTCTGCAAGTCATAAAATACGGGGCAGTTTTTAGAGGCCAATACCCACAAGTCGGCTCAGGAAAACCACCTTTCCCCCGGGGCGGGGCTTTTCTTCGCAGGTCAACTTTACGGGGGCCAATTTAGAGCCAATCCCATAAGCTGGCTCAGGCCCCAACCTTTTTACCCTGGTCTTTTTCTTCGGGAAAAAAGGAAAAACCCTACAGGGCAGTTTTTTAGACCAATACCAAAAAAATTTTGGCTCAGGCACCCAACCTTTTAAAACCGGGGGCTGTTTTTGCGGGGTCATATAACAGGGAGTTTAGACCAAAAACCACAAGTCTGGCTCGGGCACTGCTTTTCCCCGGGCCCCCTTTTCGATTTTCCCCTGAAAGGTCATAAATACAGGGCAGGGTAAGCCAATACCACAAGTCGGCTCGGGCACCACTTTATTTGGCCCTGTTTTTTGGGGCCTTTTTCCATCCCTTTAAGGGGGCGATGTGGGTTCCCAATACAACAAGCGGGCTAAGGGAATCACCTTTACCCGGTCGGCTGTTCTACTGCAGGTCATACATACGGGGCAGTGTAGTGCCAAAAACCAACAAGTTGGCTCAGGCACCACCTTTACCCTGGTAGACTGTTTTTCTGCAGGCCCTACATACAGGCAGTGTAGAGCCAAAAACCAAAAGGGTCCGGCTCTGGCACCACCTTTACCCTGGTTGGCTTTTCTTTTTGCAGGTCTTACATACAGGGCAGTGTAAGCCAATCCCAAAAAGCCCGGGGCCTCAGGGCCCCAAATTTTAAAAACCCTGGCTGTTCTTTTTTGTTTTTTTCATACATACGGGGCTTGTAAGCCAATACCACAAGTCTGGCTCAGGAAAACCCCCTTTTTCCCTGGACTGAGTTTTTTCTGAAAGGCCCATACTTTAAAAGGGGTGTAAAAGCCAATACCACAATTTGGTCGGGCACCCCCCCTTTACCCTGGACTGACTTTTTCCTTCTGCAGGTCATCCCAAACAGGGCAGTGTAGAGAAAATTAACAATTTTGGGCCGGGCCCACCCCCTTTTAAACCCTGGTCTGGCTTTTTCTTCCACGGGTTCATACATACGGGGCAGTGTACAGCCAATACCAAATCTGGCTAAAAGGCCCCCCTTTTCCCTTTGGTTGGGCTGTTCTTCTGCAGGTCATACTTACAGGGCATTAAAACCCCCCAATCCCAAAAAGCCCTTTTTTAAAGGGCACCCCCAAATTACCCTTTTTTGGGCTTTTCTTCTGCAGCCCATATATCCCGGGGCCAAGTGTAGACCAAATTACCACAAGTTGGCTCGGGTACCACCTTTCCCCTTTGGTCGGGCTTTTTTCTTCTGCATTTCATACATAAAAACCGGCAGTAAAGATCCAATCCCACAATTTCTGGCTCGGCCCACCTTTACCCTGGTCTGTTCTCCTGCAATCATAAAAAACAGGGCAGTGTAGACCCAAATTACCAAAAATTTGGGGCTGGGGGCCCCAAACCTTTACCCTGGTTGGCTGTTCTTCTGCAGGTCATACTTTAAAAGGCCAGGGGTTAGGGCCAAATACCAAAAGGGCCCTGGCTCGGGTACCACCTTTCCCCCTGGTCTGGCTTTTTCTTTTGCAGGTCATACTTAAAGGGCAGAGAAGTGCCAATACCAAAAGTCGGGGCTCAGGCACCCCCTTTTAAACCCTTTTTCTGGCTGTTCTTCTGCGGGGGCACACATACAGGGCAAGTGGGGCCCAAATTACCAAATTTCTGGCTCAGGCACCACCTTTACCCGGGTCGGGCTGTTTTCCCCTGAAGGTCATATATCCCAGGGAAAGTATAGGGCCTTTATACCACAAGTCTGGGCTCGGGCACCCCCTTTCCCCTTGGTCGGGCCCCTGCTCTTCTGCAGGTAATACATACGGGGGCAGTGTGACCAATACCAAAAATCGGCTCGGGCAAAAACCTTTCCCTGGACAAATTTGTTCTACGGGCAGTTCATACAAAAAGCACATTTGGTAAAAACCCCAAAATTACCACAAGTCGGCTCAGGCACCCCCTTTACCCTTTTTTTGGGTTGTTCTTTGCAGGCCCAACATAAAAGGGCATTGGTAGACCCAAATTTAACCACAAGCCCGGCCCTTCAGGAAACCAACCTTTACCCGTTTTGGTTTTGTTCTTCGGGCAGGAATACATACGGGGTTTAGTGTAAGAGCCAATACCACAGTCTGGTTTCAGGGCACTACCTTTACCCTGGTTGTTTTTTTCTGCGGGTTTCATACATAACAGGCAGTGTAACCCCAATACCACAAGTTTTGGCTCGGGCACTCCCCTTTAAAACCCCCGGTCTGGCTGTTCTTTGCAGGTCATACATACAGGGCGTGTAAAACCAAATACCACAAGCCCCTGGGCTCAGGCCCCAACCTTTCCCTGGTCTGGCTTTCTTCTGGGGGGTAATAAAATTAACAGGGCATTTGTGGGAGCCAATACCACAAGTCTGGCTCGGGGCACCACCTTTACCCGGTCTGTTCTTCTGCAGGTCATACATAGAGGGAAAGTGTAGAGCCAATACCACAAGTCTGGCTCAGGCCCCACCTTTACCCTGGTCTGTCTGTTGTTCTGCAGGTCATACATACAGGGCAGTGTAGAGCCAATACCACAAGTCTGGCTCAGGCACCACCTGTACCCTGGTCGGGCTGTTTTGTAATGCACCTAATATTGGAGTGCGCCTGATTAAATGTATAGCGAATAGTCCAGTGCCAGTTTTCGGGCTGAAAAGACGTCAGACTTCTGTCGCAGCCCCGTACATACATGTCACCCGTGGCGTCAAAGAATTATAAATGTGTCTAATTCTAAGAAGGTGGTGCGACGCCCCCAGAATGCCCTCCGATCTCCGGCGCATTGCAAAGTGTCGCTCCAAAACTCATCACTCCAAAACGGCAACGTTTGGAGTGCGACTGTTCATACATTCTTTTTGGCTCAAAGTAAACCAGTAAAATGGCGCAGCCCACTGTTGATACATGTCGCCCCTTTATTTTTTTGCAAGGCAAAATTCACTTTTTTACCCCTTCCCGTCGAGGCCTATGTTTTTTCTCCATATTCATTTTTCCCTCCTCGCCTTCCCAGAGCCTCAACTTTTCCCCCTGTGCAGTCAAATAAGGACTTTTATTTTGTGGGACAAGTTGAACTTTCTACTGGTATCATTCGTATTACCATAGAAAATACTGGGAAACTGCTAAAAAAATTCTAAGTGGGGCAAAATGTGAAAAAAAAGTAATTGTGGCATGTTTGTGGGTATTTTGTTTTTACAGCGTTCATTCTTCAGTAAAAATTATGTGTTCTTTGTAATCTGAAGATTGATATGAATCCAGCAAATACCAAACATGTACGGTTTTCGTTATGTTTTGGTACTGTAAAACAATTTCAAACATTTTCTATTTTTAAAATTTTTGCCATGGCGCCATTTTGTGCGACCAATAACTTTTTAACACTTCTAACAAGGACTTCAGAGATGATGCATTTTTTTGTAGGCTGAAGTGCACTTTTTATTGGTTTTAGTTTGGAATAAGATACAACTTTTTTGATCATTTTATTACAATTTTTAGGGGTTGTGAGATGACCAAAGAAACCCGCAATTTTGGCGTTTGGAATAATTTTTCGTCTATGGTGTCCAGCGTACGGGATAAATTATGTTAAATTTTAATCGATCGGACTTTTACAGATGCGGCAATATCAATTATGTGTATCTCTTTTAATATTTTTTTTATTTTATTTGTAAAATGGCAAATGAGGGGTGATTTGAACTTTTCATATTTTTTTTAATCACACTTTAAAATATTTTTTTTCTTTAGCTGTAACTTTGAGTCTCCCAAGTGGAAGTAATAAAACAGAAAACATAGTGGCAATGGAAGCCTTCCAGCTGCCATGTTAAGTGATCGGGACACAGCGATCTCACCGCTGATGTCCCGATTGAAGTGAGAAACAGTGCGCGGCACCATTTCTAATTAATTTAGGCTAAAGGGTTCAACAGTCTAAGGGGTTAAACAGCGCAGGATGGAGTCAGCTTTTAGTGCAAAACCTTGGTTTCTTCAAAAAATGGGTTTTATGTTTTGTGCCACGCGCAGAGCTATAAAATATTTAGCTTTTGAACAAGGTGAGAACAAAGGTGTAAGTAGCAAGAGGGGCTAGGGAAATGGAGAAGAGGGGGGAGACAAGGGGCCCCTTCCATGCTCCAACAACTCAAAAACCGAGCACATTTGTCAGTCGCAGGACCGTCAGACCTGTCATCGCAACCTCAGTTCCCTGTGCGTCTCATTACTGAACAGCATCGGCAATCTGTTCTTCACTGGTTATCAGACCCTGCATTCAACGGTTTTACCTCCTCTTCCTCTCAATAATGGCCGCAAATGTCATCATCATCATCATCAGTCCAACCTGAAGCAAACATGGGCGAATGCACAACCCACAACAGACCACTCCAATAATCCCAACTTTTGAAGAGCTCTTTGATTACACAAAGCGGTTGGGGGCAAAACATTTCAAAGACAAGAGGGCCCAAAGACGATATTTTTTTCTCCTGGAGAAACGTCCTCCCGGAAAAATAAATAGGGCCCTGCCAGTAACCTGTGCCGCCAATACCGTGTCTTTTAATTTCAAAAAGGGGCTTTTGGGTCCCCTCAGGATGCAGGGCCCTGTAGCAGCTCACTTGCAGAGGTGTAAAAATTAACCCAAACATCTTCTCCCATTGACTTTAATCCCATAGTGCAATATGCAGAAATCTTTTTTTTCCTTTCGTTCATAGGAAATGATTGTTTTCCTCACCTTTAAAAGTTTTGTTTTGGCCGGCGCAACTCTCCTTACAAGTGTGTTCCATAGCTAGTGGTAAATATAGGCACAGGTTGCTGCTAAAAATCGCACCAAACACAATGCCCCGGGTGTAAAAAAAAGATAAAAGAGAAAGTTTAAGTTTATTTTAAAAACCCAAAACCAATGCCGCTAAAACCCGTTTTAAATTTAAACCGGCACTATTTAAAGTTTTATTTCAAAACCTGGGAAATTTTAAAAAAGGGGTTTTATTTACAGAAAGAACAACGCGTTTTGTCAGAAAAAGACTTCCTCAGGTTCTTTATACTGAGACCAAAGGCAAAATTTTTTAAAAATTGACCAAATCGGGGGTTTTGAAATTACCTTACCCAGAATGCCACGGGATCACCGTCAAGTTAAATTTTCCCATCTTAGCATGGTATATACTACTTAAACCTTACTAAGTATATACAAAATTTTCTTTTTGGGGGAAAGCTAGGGTTAAATAAGTCTTCCTTCTGTAGCAAAGGGGGAAAAATTAAAAACTGTCTTCTTCTGTAGCTAGGGTTTAATTATACTTTCTTAAATTTTCCTTGTAAAAAGCAAAAAAAAATTAAAAAAGTTTTTCCCACCCGTAAAAATTTAAGCTTCTTTTAAAAAGAAACGGAACTTTTTATTGAAAACAAGAACAAAAAAAGGGTTTCCCAAAAGGGAATAAAAAGTAAAAACCTAACATGGCCGCCTTTTTCGGAGCCCCTTAGCTCCAAACCACCCAAAGAAAAAAGAGCAGGGACTCCGAAACGGGGTGGGCCATTTTTTAACTTTAATCAAAAAGTATTCCATTTGTTTCCCCACCCTTTTAATTTTTTCTTTTACAATAAAGCTCCGCTACTTTTTAACAGAAGGCTAAGGTGTTCCCAAAGGAACTCTTTTCCCGGGTTTTTGCTCTTACCTGCCAAAAGGGAGTGACTTCCCCTTGATCCGTGCTTTGCCGGGCCTCTTTCCCAATTAAACCCCCAACTGCCCTTTTTGTTGAGTTTTCTTTTTTGGCTAGGGATTTAAAATTTGCTTGTCCTTCATTCTGAAACTACGGTATAAAACTAATTCATTTTTGTACTACGGTATTTTAGGGTTTTTCATTTTTGACTGTAATAAAACCCGGTTATTACTTTTTCCTTCTTTTCTGAAGCTCCGGTATATACGGTTTTTCATTCTGTGTTTACATTATAAACTGACATCATTCCTGAAAGCAACGGTATATACGGCCCTTTTTCCCAGTACCCCGGTTTTAAATACTCCCTTCATTGTGGCCTTTTTTTCCCCTTTTTTCATTGTCTTTTAAACATGAAAAATTATTTTTTAATTTTAAAACTCAAAAAAGAGATTGTTAACACAAAAAAGGTGACCCTCATTCCCCGGTTTTCTTTTTTCTTTTTTGGGGGAATCTCTTGTCACTTACCCTAAAAATACTGGTTGGGTTACCCCCTCCTTTAGTGGTTACAGGGGAAAAACATGGACGGGAAACCTTTGGGACAGGTGGTTAAAATTCGCGGGCCAAAGTACTTTTTTGTGCTCTGAACTTTTTTCGTTAGGAAGCCGAACCCCTTTGAGCTTTAAAGGTTAAGGAATAGGGTACGTGATTATTTTTAAGATAAATTTTGTCCCAAAGTGAAAAAGCAAATTTCAACCCTTCGTGTAGATCAGCATGGATGATTTTTTTTAAAAAGAAAGTGGGGAGGGGGGGAAAGGGCCCCAAATTTTAATAATTCAAAAAAAAAAAAAAACAAAAAAAACAAAAAAAAAAAAAAATATATATTTATACCAATTTGGGGAATCCATATTTTCCAAATCCACAAAATAAAAAATCTGAAATTTTTTTTCTCACTCTCTGACATAAAAATTTCAAATTTAAACTTTTCCCCGTTTTTTGGGTCAATTGGGAAAACCAAAATTATTTCTATTTGCCAAATGCCAAATAATAATTTCAAAAGTTTTTAAGGAAATTTTTTATTACTTTCTACAAAAGTAAAAAATTTTACATTTTTTTATTTTTTCCATTGCCCTTAAAACCCGGGAGGTTTTTGGGGTCAAACGTTTTTGGACCCTTTCCACAAGTTTTCCTCACAATAGTTGGGGGGAAATTTTTGGCCCCAACCCCGACAAACGGGTTAACTGGGGGCCATGTTTCGGGGGTCCCTTGCTCAAAACCTGACTTTTTAGCTTTACCCAAAAAAATTTTCCCAATGGGAATTGAGATCGGGGCTTTGTGACGGCCGGGCCCCAAAAAATTGATTTTGGTTCTCCTTAACCATTTTTTAAACCCAAATTTGGCAGTAGCTTCGGGTTAATTGTCCTTTTGGGAAACCCATTTCCCCCAAAAGTTTTAAAAACTCCCGGCTGATGTTTTTGGGGGAAAAATTTTTGGGGGGCCTTTTTTCCAAATTTTGGGCAACATAATCTTTTTTCCTAAAGATGTAAAACTTTTTGGGTGAAGGGGGCACCAGCCTCCCTGCAGCAAAAAACCCCCAACATGTTTGCTTCCCCCCCCAAATTTTTTCCACATTTTGGTATATTTTCTTAGGCTTTGAAGCTTCACCCTTTTTTTCCTTCATATGTACGATGGTCATTATCTCCAAACAGTTAAAATTTTTAGTTTCGTCCAACCACAGACAGTCTCTAAAAATGTGGGTTTTGTTCCTATGCTTTTTGAAAAACATTAATCCTTCTAAATGTTTTTTTTTTGGAGAAATTTGGTTTCTTCCTGGAAAAGTGGGGGCCTTTCACCCATTTTGGAAACAGTACTCGTTTCAACGGGGTAATGATACCATCTTACCAGCTTCCGCCAAATTTTCCCACAAGGCTTACTTTTGTTTTTGGTTTGGGATATGAAACTTTTTTGTCAGAACCAAAGCAAATTTCCATTTCTGAGACACAGAACCACTCCCCTTTCCCTGACGTATGAGGGCCCTTGGAAAACCCCAAATCTTGTCTGTACTTGCGTATAATTGTTTGTACAGATGAACGAGGCTCCTTCAGGTATCTGGAAATTGCACCCAAGGATGATCTAGGCTTGTGCAAGTCCACATTTCTCTTCCTGATATCTTGGCTGATTTCTTTAGACTTTCCCATGATGTTACACACAGAAGCAGTGTGTTTCGGGTGTGAAATTAAATACATCCACAGCTGTGTCTCTAATTAACTCAGATGTTGCCAATAAACCAGAAGCTTCCAAAGACCTGACATCATCATATGGGCGGTCCCTAATTGTTTAAAGGCAGAGTAATCCCAGTGTATGTAAACTTTTGACTTTGCAGAAAGTAATAAAACTGCCTTAAACAATCCTCTTTCTCATTATTCTGCATTTGGCAAATATAAATAATTTTGGTTCCTAATTGACCTGAAACGGGGAAGGTTTATTCTGATTTCATGTCAGATAGTGAAAAAAAGATACAGATGGGGCTTTATATAGAGGGGAGGGAAACTTCTGGTTTTGACTGTACATATTAAAATGCCCCCTTTTGCTATTTTACAAGCATAATAATAAAAAAAAACCTATAAATTTATAAAATAAATAACCATGCAACAAGCTTGTTACAATAAAAATCATTATAAAAATCTGAAGGACAATACTGGGATCTCTTGTGATCTTTTTACCTAGACCTCTTACAATGACGAGGGGGTGTCCTCTACATCTAGAGGAAAGAAAGTTTTACCATCATCAGAGATGGTGATTCTTTACTGTAAGTGCGGTGACGCTATGAAGCTAGGTTCCACAAGACGTTGTGATGGTAGATGCTTTAATGTAAGAGCGGTGACACTATGGAGCTCGGGCCACAAGAGGTTGTGATGTTGGAGTCTTTACTGTAAGAGCAATAACGCTATAGAGCTCAGGGCCACAAGAGGTTCTGACGGTGGGGTCATTGACCAAGTTCAGGAAGGGCTTAGATGCCTTTCTTTTATATTAAAGTTTTACAGGTTATAGAGACTAGATTCTGGAGATGTGACATTGATCTGTGGTTCTGATGCCAGATTTGGAGTCAGGAAGGAATTTTGCTTCTTGTATGGGACATTTGGCTTTTCTGGATCAACACTGACTATAGGTTGAACTCAATATACCTGAGTCTTTTTCCACTCTATCTACTATGTTACCATGTTGCTATGCTGTAGGGCAGAGATCCTGAACATTTCTCATGCGCTATAAAAATTTCAATTTGCAGGTAAATATTTCATATTTGAAATCTGACATAATGAGCGTTATATATGAAAACTGTCTAGCAGTAAGACCGTCTTTGTTTCCTATAGCAACCAATCAGAGCCCATAGTAACTAATCAAAGCTCATAGCCACCAATCAGAGCTCATAGCGACCAATCAGAGCCCATAGCCACCAATCAGAGCCCATAGCCACCAATCAGAACCCATAGCACCAATCAGACCTCAACTTTCATTTCATATAGTGCTCTGGGTGGGAGACAAGGAGTTTAAGCCCAGCCTCCCCACTGGTGAATGCCCTGAAACCCACAAGGCAAGAACCAATCTGCTCCAGGGAAGACCCCATCTCTGACCCCAGAGCCTCCACCAGCCAGGATCCAGAATTTTACATAGCTACGTATGCATTAATATTCTTTAGTTCCAGGTAGTTATCTAAGCCTTTCTTGAAACTCTCTACAGTTCCTGCTGTGACCAGCTCCTCAGGCGGCTACTCCACAGATCTACAGTTCTAACAGTGAAGAACGCTTTTCTCCTCTGGAGATTGAATCCTTTTTTCTCTAGTCGAAGGGAATGTCCCCTTGTCTTTTGAGGGGGCTTTACATGAAATAATTTTTCCCCATACTTTTTGTAGGGACCATTTATATATTTATATAAATTAATCATGTCCCCCCGGAGCCGTCTTTTCTCAAGACTAAATAAGTTCAATTCTACTAACCTCTCCTCATAACTAAGATGCTGCATTCCCCTTATAAGTTTGGTTGCTCGTCTTTGCACTCTCTCTAGCTCCATTACATCTTTTCTATAAACTGGAACCCAGAACTGACAGCATATTCTAAGTGAGGTCGCACCAAAGCTTTATACAGCGGTAGAATTACAATCCTTGTCCTGCGAGTCCAGGCCTCTTTTAATACATACCAATATCTTGCTTTCCTTAGAGGCAGCTGATTGACACTGCATGCTGTTCTGTAGTCTATTTGGTCAGAGGCTCCTATGAAGGACCAGCTTCTTACTTTTCACAGCTACATCACAGGGAGTGAAATCCGGAGCTTCAGTGTCCACTTCCACACCACTCCGTTCAGCAAAGCTCTGCCTAACCTATACAGGCACCTAAACCGCCCTCCAACATCCCTTTGAGGACAACCTTATTGCTCATTTGAAAATGAGTTTCACACTCCTGCTATAGGGTTTCCAAAACCAAATTTTTCATGTTATTTATCATTTTGTGACCACCAGGTGGCAGCAGCAAACCTCATCTTCACATCTTTTTCATACTTCTAATGTAGACTTCAGTGTTTATCTTTGGTTGATGGCAACTGCCCCATCTATAATAATAACCCGCTACAGTGTGATCCTGTTATGATTACACCAAAATCTACTCTTGCGTGTCATGTTTCTATAATTGCAGTTCAACCATCATAATTTGAATCACAAAAAGGTTTGGGGAAAACAAAATCTACATATAAAAATATGACAAATACAGCGACAGATAACGAAACCGAAAGCGGGGAAAGTCAAATCTCTAGAGTCCGTCGGCAGTAACCTAAGAAATGTGATAAGTCATTGTACTCACAACCCTGTGTGGTTAATAGCTGATTTCTTGCTACAGCACTTTAACCTTTATATTGCAAATGCAATGTTTGCACATCCTATGAGCCGGCCCGGAGAAGAGCAGACAGTAGAGAAGTTTTTTTAGCATAACTGATGGCATACGGATACAGGTTCTTCAACAATGCACTGGCACAATTAAGAGGATGAGCCGTAAGGTTCTGCAATGCAAAGAAGGAGCAGGTGTTGCCAACATCTGCAAAGGGTCCCACTTTCCATCCCTTAGTTCCAATCTGTGGCATGTGGGGGCATAAAAGGAAAATTCACAGCAAAGTTTTTCACCGCTTGAAACCTCAAAAATTGGATGAAGTGGTGTGGGATGATTGTGCAATTTCCAAAAGAAACCGGTAGCAATATGGTTAAATAAACTGGTTGCGCCTCACACCTGCATGTCAGGAGTTTCCCTTTCCTCCTTCAGTATATCAAACTTCAAGATAGTTGCATTAATATTACCATAAAATTGTATTTATTAAAGGGAATGTGTCATCAAAAAATTGAGTCATTTTTTAAGTTCCATTTTTATGTTAAGCAAATTTTTTTAGGAATTTTTGGTTATTTTTTTTTACATTTTTTTATCATTTTCCCAATTTTAAAATTTAAAAATTCCCTTAAGTCTTGCAAATTTTCATTGGCCACTAGGCCTTGTTTGCAATGCTTTAAACCCAGCAGTCAAGAGAGGGCTTTACTTTAGCTTAATGCCATAGGAGCCCTAAGATGCCCTCGCCCCCCATTGCCTTCTATGGGGAGATTTTTCCCTAGTCATGTGTTTTGGCCCTTAGAAGAAGTCACTGGGGCGGGGAGGTGAAAGGGTGACCCTGTGACTTTTCCCCTTTCTTGTGACTGGGTGGATCCTGTATATCTATTACACGGGGTGCCCCTTTTTCAGTTTGCCCCTTTCTTTGGTGTTAAGGGGAGCAACAATTTTGAGAATTTTTCCCCTGTACAGAAAGGAAGTGTCAGACTATTATTGGGCCCTTTGTGCCAAAAGTGAAAACGGGCAGGACTTGGGAAAATTATTAAAAGATATTGAAAGGGGATAGGGAAAAATTTTTTAAAAAAAATAAAACCCAAAAAATTTTTTTAAAAATGTTTTTTAACTAAAAATGGAGTTAAACAATAATGGTTTTTTTGTGTTTTTGAAAAATTTCCCCTTTTAAAGCATGCCCCTTAAAAAAAAAAAAAAAAGTTTCTGTCCCAAAAAAAAATTTTGTACTTGGGGTTTTTGAAGGCCCCAACTGGGCTGCAACCATTTAAAGGGTCCGTTTGGGGCAAACTTTTTATTTCTAATGGTCGGGGTTCTCTAGGGGCCCAAATCGTGGAGAAAGGAAGGAGAAAGGGTGTGGGCCAAGACTTAAAAAGGCCCCCACTTTTCCTTCCCTTTTTGCTCCAATCTGTGCATGTGGGACAAAAAAAAGTAAAATTCCCCGCAAAGTTTTTTTTTTTTTTTTTGAAACCTCAAAAATTAAAAAATAAGTGGTGCGGGTTTGGATTTTGTGAAACTTTTCCCTTTTTGTCATGTGCCTTTTTCCCCCTTCCCCATCTTGAGGGGAATAAAATCCTTGCCTAAAACCCTTTGGGTTTTAATTGTTTGGGTTTAGATCACTTTTAAAACCGGGGCCGGAAAGTAAAAAGCTAACGTTCCCGTGTCCTGGGGGTTGGGAAAAAAAGGGGAAAAGGAATAAAATTCAGGGGGTTGCGGGGGGGGAAACCCTCAGCACAGAGGGAAATTTTTTTGGGAAAAACAATCGGGCCGCTTTGGAATGGGGATTGGAAACACACCCCAACCCTACGGCAGCAAACCAGTTCAAAACAAGCCAAAGGGAAGGGTTTGTAGACTTTTCCGGTTTTAAGGGGAACCTTTTAAACCTTTTCAATACCAGGGAGTGGCGGGCTATCCTCCTTATTGATGAGTCTCCCTTTTTTTGGGTTTGCAATAATTTTTTAAATATTGGTAGGGTTTCCCGGGGGAAACCCCCCCCCCCCCCCCCCCCCCCATGAATAAAACTTTAAATGAAAAAACCATCTTTTTAACCTAAAAAACCCTTATTCTGAAAGGCAGAATTTTGCTAACCACTCAGTTCAAGTTCCCCAACAGCTTTTTACCTAAAACCGCCCGTTTGCTTGACTAGGGGTGGAGCACCGGGTAGGAAATACTTTGGTAATGTCAACCCTGCGGAAAATCAAAATGTTTTGGGAAGTTCAAACAAATCAAAACACGCCTGCTTTTAAACATAGAAAGTTTGAAAGGAAAAAAACCAGGAAATGAAATCCCCTTCAGGGGTAAAACCCTTTTTTAAATTTTTCCTTTTAAAATTAAAATGTTTTTAATGGTTTAAGCTGCGCGGGGTTTTTGCATTTTTTTCCCTTTTTAAAAAATAGAAAAGGGGGAAACCATTTTGTTCTTCAGTTTTTTCCCCACCCCCATATCTTTGAAAGTTGGGGTAAAAATCCCAAACCCCGGGTTTAAGTTGAATTTTCCTTTGGAGGACCCTGTAACAAAAAAAAAAAGCCCTTTTGGGGAAACCCCCCCCCCCAAATTTCAATAGTAGTCATAATAACAATACTAATGGCACTTTATTTTGCAAAAATTTTAAAAACCAAAAAAAGGGACTTTTAAATTCCATTGCCAATATAGGGTATTTTAAAAACCATTTTTCCATAGTGATCTCCCGAGAAAACCCAATCAATCAAATCGGGAAAATTGCCTGCAGGGGTTTTAAAGGGAAAGGGCATCCAGTAAATTTGGTTTTAAAAAGCGCCTCCTAAGAACAGTCCCTTTAAAAAGTCCTGTATTTCCCTTACATTGTTTTAGTGGGGGTTTCAGGGCAGGGGTTTGGCGGGTCAATAGGTCTCTTAGAACGTGCGGAAATAAAAAACCCTGAAACTGCTCTTAAAAGTATTATTTAAGGGGAATGAAATGATTGGCGGTTATACCCGCCTTCTAAAGTACGGGTGTTTTACAATGCCCCTGTACTGCCCTTACATGTATTAGTGAGGTGCATGCAGTGTTTTGGTGGTTTTTAAAAGGGCCCCTCTACAGTACAGGGGTGGAAAACAAACGTTTCCTTTACGTTTTTCTTAAAATTTATTTAAAGGTGAAACCAGTGTTTTCTTGCCCTTTAGCCCTCTTATTTTTAAAATTTGAAAGTACTACATGCCCTGTACAGCTCTTACATTTTTTCCCCCTTTCTTACATTACAGTGCGTAAAAACGTTTTCCTGTACTGCCTTACATGAAATTAGTGAGGTGCTTGCGGATTGGTTGCCTATTTCCCCTTTTTTACAATAAAATTGCCTTTACTACATGTCCGGGACTGCTTTTTTCACATAAAAATAGGAAGGTGCAGGCATTTGTTTTTGGTGAATCAATACCCCCTCTCTCCCGTCCCAGTGAAAGCACTACACCCCCTTTGTACTGCTCTTACATGTATTATGCATTGCATGCAGGGAGGCCCCATTTTATTTAGTGCCCCCCCTCTAACAGAACATTTTCGGTACTACATTCCCGGGTTACTGCTCTTACTGTATTATTTAGGTGCATGCAGTGATTGGGGGTTCTATAGCTCCCTCCCCAACCTTTCCCCTGTTTTGGAAAACCTTAAAATGCCCCCTGTACCCCCCTTTTAAAACATGGGGGTCCATGTACCGTCTCCTTTGGGAAAACCAGTTGGGGGCCCCCTTTTTTTTGGCCCCCTTTTTTGAAAAAAAAAGTCCCATGGCCCCAAAAAAAGCTTGTGTTTCCTCATCATAGAAAGTTTTTACATTTTCCCCTTGGCTTTTCGATGTTTTTAGGGAAGGACCCCTTCATCTGATTGAAAAAGATCCCCTAGTTTTTCTTTTTTCCCTCCATTTTGAAATATTTTTGGAAGAAAAATTTTGGGGTTCATAAAATTTCTTTTAAGTTGGGGGGGACCCTGTAGTCTTTTTTTCCTTTTAAAAAACAAAATTTCTCAAAAGTATTTTTTTTTAAAAAGGGGAAAAAACCAAAAAAAACCCCCTGTTTAACCCAATAAAACCCAAACAGATTTTACAAAACCCAAAAAAATTTTTATTTTGCCATAAAAAGAGGAATTGGGTGGGTTCATAGCAAAAGATAGGGGGCATCAAAGAGAAAGGTATTTGACTCAAGGAATAAACCCCCCCTTTAAATAATAATAAAAAAAAAATAATTTTAAAAATTTTTAAAAAAGCCCAACATATTCCGACAATTTAAAAATTTCAAGGGAAAAACCATACAGTCTTTACAAAATTAAAAATTTACTTAAAAATTTTAGACAAAAGGGTTTTTGGGGGGGCCCTGCTCGGGAGAGTTTTAAAATCTATTAGGGTGTATGGGGGAAACAAAGGGAAAAGTGCCCAATTTTTACAATGGTCCCCCCCATGTTTTTCAAAAATAGGGGGTTTTTTACATGAAAAATGGATGAACCTGCCACCCGACGAAAACATCTATATAAAAGAAAAGGGCCCCTGTGAGTGCCCAATTTAGGGAGTGCCCAGTTTGGGGGGTTGATAGGCCGGGGGGGGGGGGGTTAGGGGGGATCTTGGGGGGGCCCCAGCCCGGAAGATTTTTTCCCCGGGCCTTTTTAAAACAGGGGGTTTTGTAAAGGGGTGCCTGATCGCCCGGGGAAAGCATTTTCCCCAAAACGGGTCCCGGGCCCATGTGAAATCTTTGAATGGGAAAGGGAGGTTTTTGGGAAATGATTGGGTTTGTAACCTGATATCGCAGCAGAGGAGAGGGGCGGGCCCGGGGGGAGACAAGACAAAGGAGATTTAGGGGGTGGGGGGCAGCGCTGGGGGAAGAGTTTTATGGGGAGAGGGGAGATTTTAAATACTGTACCCTTTAAACTAAATTTGGGAAAACCATTTGAAAGTGACGACACAGGGTAAGTCATCATTTAAAACCGGCTGGGAAGAAAGACAAGCCCTTTCTGCTGCATTCGGGGAAAACAGATTGAAGAGGGGGAAAAATTTTCCCCGGGGGAGACGAAAAAGCAAGGAAAAAACAGTAGTAAAGGGCCCCTGAAAGAATAAGGGCCCCCAAAAAATAAAGTGTTTGAGGTTTTACCACAGTGGAAAAAAGGGAAAGGATTCTGGAGATGTTCTTGAGGTCCCGGTGACGGGAGCGGCCCCAAGGGAGGGGGAAATATAGGGGGTGAAGGTAAAGATCAAAAATCTAGTTTTAACCCCCCAAACAGGGGGCCTGCGCCCTAGGAGAAATGGTGGTAACACACACTAAACAAAAATTTGGCAGGGGGGGGTTGGGTTTTAGAAAGGCGGAAAGACAAAAATTTTCATTTTTTAGTAAAGGTTTTGGGTTTTCAGATGGAGAAACGACATTAGGTCAGAGACAGGGGCCCAACATTCCCCGGGGTTTTTTTTGTAGCAGTGCAGGGGAGGTCCCCGGGGGGGGGTTTATAATTGGGTGTCATCAACATAAAAATTTAAAAACCTGGGAACCCAAAATTCTGCGGGGATGGTTTGTCCAATGGGGAAAAAGTGTAAAAATAAAAAGGTGGAGAAAACCCTAGAACTGACCCCTTTAAAGGAACCCCAAAACATCAAAAGGTAAAAGAGGAGGGGGGTTTTAGATCCAAAAAAAAAGAGACATTGAAAAAGCAAATTCAGACAGGAAAGGGATAAACCAAGAGAGAAGGGGTTTCCTGGGGGCCAATGGCAGTGAGCTTTGCTGGGGAAAAAGGTGGGGGATAAACAGTGTAAAAACGCTGCTGAAGATCCAGGGGGAAGAAACCCACGAGAAAGTTACCCTGAATTTTTCTTTGGGGGTCATTGGAGCCCTTTAACAAAAGCATTTTCCGTCCCAGAGAAAGGGTGCGGGAAACCAGATTGAAAGGATCGAGAAGTAGATTTAAAGTATAGGGGAAAGCGGGATTAGGCGAGAAAACCCAAAAGGGTTTCCCCAAAGGATTTTTAGAGATAAAAGGGCCAAATTAAAAGAAAGGCGATAATTACACGCGGGATGGGAAAAAGAGAGGGCTTTTTTGGGAAAAGGGGTTTATGTTTGGGGGTTTTTAAAAAAGGAAAAATGGAAAGACCCCCAGTGGAGAGAGAGGTTCCCTTTTGGTAGAAAAGGGGGGAGAAAGGACAAGCGGGGAGAAAAAAAAACTTACAGGTTTTGGGAGGGAATGGTCCCCCTAGGCAGGGGGGGGGCGTGAAAGCGGGAAAAACCGGACACTTTTTTCCTCGGGTTCCCCCGGTAAAGGGGCTAGAGTAAACTAGAGGACGCGGGGGGGAGGGGAATGGGAAATTTTTAAGGGACTGAGTTTATATTTTTTTTGCCGGATTTTTTTAAATTTATTTTCTTTGAAGGGGAGTGGCCAGGTTCTTCACACAGAGGGTCAGTAACGGGGCCTGGGCTTTAGGCCGGGGGGAGGTAAAGGGCCCAAACACGTTTTTGGGGTTGTTGGGTAGTGTTGAAAATGGGGGAGAGGGGAAATATTTTTTTGGGGGCGTGTGAAGGGCATTTTTATTAAGTTTTTAGCAGGGTTTTTTTGGGAAAGTGGAGAAAGTTTTGCAAGGTAGCACATAAATTTGATGTTGCTGCATCATCAATATAGGGAAGTCACAAAGAAGAAAGAAAAATTCAACAGGAAGCCAGCCTTCCAAATTTGGGAATACCCTTTCCCAAAAAGGAATTGCAGCTTTTACTTTTAAAAAATTCGACAGGGGTAAAAAGTTCAGTGAAGTAGAAGAAAATTTCCAGAAGATCCTGCTATATACACATTCAAGTCACATTATTATCGAGGGTCAGCTGGATATACAGAGTCATCAGTGTGTGCAGCATGGAAAGCAGCTAGACAAGCTGGGTTCAATAGGATCCCAGGTATCTGGAGCTTAGCCCTATGAAGACCCCGGAACCCGATGGTTTAACGTTGGAATTTTACAAGACCTTTAAGGACACCTTGGATACCCTATTGACTGAGGTAATAAATGAGTGTCTCTCCTCGGGCACTCTGCCAAAGTCAATGAGGAGCCGGCTCTGATCATGCTGTCGAAGGGTAACGATCCGTTCCACATTGAGAATTGGCATACCATAGCGCTGCTCAATGTGGACACGAACATCCTGGCAAAAGTGATTTTTAATAGGCTGCTAAAATCTGCCTCATAGCTCCTTTCATCGGCTCAGCACTGCTCCGTTCCTGGTCATAACGGCATTAGCGCAGCCCTTGGTCTCAGAGAGACCGTGGAGCGGGGCAGGGCGGGTCACTGGAAGGGTTTCATGCTGTCCTTGGATCAGGCCAAGGCTTTTGATCGGGTTGACCACTAGTACCTCTGGTCCACTCTTCTGCCAGGGAGGTTTGTTCATTGGCTGTGAATTTTGTACAAAGCGGCTGAGAGCTTTCTGCTTGTGAATGGGTGGATTGGATGGCCTTTCGAGATGGAGTCCAGTGTGCATCAGGGTTTTCCTCTATGCCCCCCTGTTATAAGTGTTCGCGATCGACCCCTTCTTATGGAGGCTAGATTGTGGGTCATTGGCAAGGGTGAGGATGGGCCTGGGTGCATCGGCACCCTCCTTGAGTGTTGTGGCTTACGCGGACGATGTCACCATGTTTGGCTCTTCCTTGGAAGAGGCAGAGGGAGTGATGTCCGAAGTGGAGTGCTATTCGGAAGCTTCCGGCTCCAAGTTCAACCAGGACACAACAGGAGTGTGAAAGTCTTTGGCTGGTAGAGGGAGACCCTTCTTTTAGTCTTCCAGACACCCTTTCTTCGCCCCAGGAAACGACAAAAATCTTGGGCATTGAATTCGGCCAGTGATTATCCAATGAAAAACTGGGAGGACAGGCAGAATAATGCCGCTCAGACGGTGGACCAGTGGAAGGGTTGGTCCTTGACCCTGAGAGAGAGGGTCAGCCTGATCAAGGCCTACCTGATCCCGTTGTTCATCTATCCGGGCAGTGTGTGCCTTTTGCCCGAGTCTCTTTGCCACGAATCTACATCCTGTTTTTCCAGATGTTATGTGGGAACAGGCTGAACCTAATCAGGAGGGAGGTGACATACTGCTTTAGGAGACGAGGAGGGTTAGATGTGGTTAACCCCGTGGTGTTCCTAACGAACACCTTCATTAAGATCAATATAGCGTGCATGTGGAATGCAGGCCCTCCTCCTTGTTAGGAATGGTTTCGGTCCTACTTCCAGGAATGGGAGTCAGGAGGTTGAGTGAAGGTCTTCCGCAGGTCACGTGGGTATTTCCCGGCTTATGTTGCACTGACTCTGAAGTTCATCCATCGATTAGGTCTTGGGATGGTGCAGATAAGAACTCTCACCAGGAAACTCCTAGATGAGAGGGTATTGTCGACCCATTTTCTGAGCCTGTTGACCCTCAAGGATTGCCCAGGTCGGGATCTAAGGGTAGGGTTGAGTCTTTTAAATTCAGTAAGGATCCCCTTGAAGGTTTGGGACTTGACCTGGCGTTGCTTCCATGGAAGGCTATATGTAAGGAGCAATGTGAAGTTCAGAAGCTCCGAGGATAGAGGCTGTCCCCGGGAGGAGTGTGCCAACATGCTGGAAAGCATGGAGCATTTCCTGCTCCATTGACCCTACAATATAGAGGTGTACAAAAGGGTGGGAGCTTCCATAGGCTGGCCAAGGCTGGCAGGCCTCTCTTATGCAAAGTGGGCCTATGGGACGTTCAAAGACCCGGGAGGAAGGGAACTGTGCACTTTATTTGTAGTTAGTGCAGTGGTCAGGTATCACACGTGGTGTGCACGGAGTTTAGTTGCTACATGACAGAAAATCCTTCCTGTGGATGTGGTGAGTAGGCACATTTTGGACGATCTGGTGAAGGCATGCTTGGTGGAGTTCGAAAGGTTGGGGGCTTCCAGGGCTTCCGCTCTTTGGAGGGGTCTGTTCTTGATGTTCCTTGACCTTTAGATCTTCGCTCTCCTGGTGGTGGGCTAATGATTAAAGGGGGGGGGGTTGAGATCGATAGGTTAGGAGGGGAACGGGGGACCTGGTGGTTAAGGATTGGCCACATTATGGGTACTGGGTGAGGGACTTGGACACAGGACTTGGCTGTGAAACTTGGATGGGTGTAGCATGTGGGATTAGGCAGTTTAGGCAGCAGTGAGTTGTTTGGTTACATCCTTCTGAGGTGTTATCTATTTGTTGTATTTATTTTGTATGGGAAGAAAAAATAAATAAAGGGACATGGATGGAACTTATGTTTATATGTAAATATGTAAATTTGTATAGCATGTAAATAATAATGCATGCTAATATAGATTTATGGGCGAGCCAGCAGGGTTTTTTTCCTACTATAGATTTAAAATTAAAAAAAAGTTTATGTATATATTGTGTTGTGGTGGAAGGTGCATCAGATTGGTGTGATTGTGTGTTCATGAGTGTAACTGGACCAGCTGGGGTTCTTTTTCCAAAGCCCATTGTAAAGTTATTGGTTTTGTGTGCAGTTTTGTATTTGGCAAAGAGTTATGTTCCATCATTTATAATTAATAGAAAGAGTTCCACCCTTGTGTACCATCGTAGCAACACCCCTCACATTAAATGGCACATGGTGCCCACAGTTTACAGTCTTATTCACAAGGCACCACGTCGCTTATATCTCTGTCACTACAGCAGACTGTGATAAATTGCCCCTTTTACCCATGACGGAAGCAAGAGATATGTGTTCAGGCAGCCTATCACATCTTGTATACCCACTAAAACAAGTAACGACACGTGATACCTTATGGAACACACTGGTCAGGATCACTAAAAAGCTTCAACAATCTGGCCCAGAGCAAAGGTAGTTTGCAAGTTCCTTAAGTACCTGGTGGTGGCCAACCATTGGAGCATAGATGATGTGCTGGCCCTTGAAATCTTAAAGCGTTGGCACGCAGACGTCTTAGAGAGGGAGTGTTCTCATGCCAGATGCCAGCAGCAGCGAGGAGCGGAACAGGAACGTGGTGAGGCGAGTAGATGTCGGCAGGGAAAATGAGAGAGCAGAGACATGAGCGCAGTCGTGGTCTGGAACAGGGACTGCAGTGCACAATGTGACACAGAGGTTTTCAATTAAGCAACAGCTTATAGCAAACCTAAAGTAAATATCAGAAAAGCATAAAAGTGACCCAATCATTAACTTCAATGTATGGAGAGTCCTACATAATATACAAGAGGTTGTGATGGGGGGAGTCATTGACCAAATTCAGGAAGGGCTAAGATGACTTTCTTGTGTAATATGATATTACAGGTTCAGGGGGTGAGATTCTGGAGATAGAACGCTGATCCAGGGATATCGGGAAGGAATTTTTCCTCTTGTGTGGGAAAGTTGGCCGACGCCTCATAGAGGTTTTTGCCTTCTGCTGGATCAACATTGTAGGGTACAGGTGTCAAACTCAAGGTTCGAGGGCCAAATCTGGCAAACTATGCTTTTTTTTATGTAGCTCCCAACAGCTTAGACACAGCTGGTATACAACACAAAGGTGGTGGCACAGCTCTTACAGCCCTATCAAGGCACCTAGCACTCCCCAATGGCCCTTTGAGGGCAACCATAATGCTGTTGTTGTCCATGGTCAAAATGAGTTTGACACCCTGGATTGGACTTGATGGACCTGGGTCTTATCTACTATGTTACTCTATGGGGCCATTTGTTCTCCTTCTTCACTTGTGTTGGAGCTTCGGGGCCCTTCTGGATTATCTTTATGTTTTAGTATTTTCTACATCAACCTTATTCTAATGACTGATTTCAAAGTATCACATCAACTGTTTTCTGTTTCTTCTTTCTTCTAGAATCTAAGAGTCTCCTAAAATGTTATTTTTTACCCACAAATAGCATGTAAAGGTCAAAAAACAGACTTCTAAGTTCTCATGGTGTCATTTCTATTATATAATGTAGTATAAGGTTATAGTCAGTAACAATTCTAAAATATGGAACTGAGCACTACTTCCTCTTGAGTGGGTGTTATCAATGCTGATCTAACTGAATGTGAATGTTTTTCTCCATGTTTCCCTTTATAGTGGTTTTAACATACTTTGTGCATTTGTTTTTAAGGTTGCACCGGCTAAGAAAATATATGTCATCATGGAATCTAAAGATTGTAAGTATTATCTTATGTATTATGCTGTTTTTGTTATGCTTTTTATCTTGACTTCTTGCTTCCATTTTTCCTCTATTAGAGGGGTTGTCTCACTACAAAGATTTGCTCTCGACATGTAGGGAATGATAAATCAAGACTTTTTCCAAATGCTTAACTCTTTTGAATTTTCCCCTTTTTCCCCTTTTAAAACCCCGTCCCCCTTTCCCTCTCTCTCCCTTTGTTCCTTCTGAAACCAATAACTGCCCCAAAATACAATTTGGCCTCAACTTAAACCCCCCTTTTTATCTCAAAAAACCAAAGGAAACAATTTCTTTTTAAATCCCCCTTCCTCCCCTAAAAGGAATTAAAAACCCTGTAAAAATACTCCAAACCCCCTATCCCTCTAATGAAAACCCAAACATCCTTTCCCCTATAAACAAAACCCCTAATTTTAAAATTCCTTTCCCCTAAACCTTTTAAAAATTCCCCTTTTGTACCCCCTTAAAAAGGTTTTCCCCAATCCCTGAACCCCCCTTTGAAAAAACCCCATAACCTCCCCCCCTTTCCATTTTGCCCTAATCTTGATAATTTCCCCCCATGAAAATCTCCATCCAAACCCTTTCCCCCCAAAAAACTCTGCCCTAATTTCCGTTTACCTCCCTCATGTAATCTCCATCCATAACCTGTCCCCCGAAACATCTCTCCCCAAAATCCCCTTTGTTTACCCCCCTCAGAAAATTTTAAAACCAAAAACCGCCCCCCAAACACTCCCCCCAACCCTCCTGATACCTTTCCCCTCATGTAACCCAAATCCATAACCTGTCCCCCCATACATCTCAACCCTAATCTCCTGATACCTCCCTCATGTAATTCCCATCCATAACCTGTCCCCCCAATACACCTCTCCCTAATCTCCTGAAACCTCCCCCCAAGAAAACCCCAAACCCTAACCTGCCCCCCCATCCACCCCTCCCTAATCTCCTGATACCTCCCCTCATGTAATCTCCATCAAAACCTTTCCCCCCCATACATCTCTCCCTAATCCCCTTTTATACCCCCCCTCATGAAAACTCCTAAACAAACCTTCCCCCCCAACATCTCGCCCTAATCTCCTGAAACCCCCCCATTAACCCTCCATCCAAAACCTGCCCCCCCCAACCCAACTCTGCCCTAATCCCCTATACCCCCCCTCATGTAATCTCCCCCCCAAAACCCCTGTCCCCCCCCTTTTCATTTTAAAATAATCTCCTGATACCCCCCCCCTCAGTAATTTTCCATCATAACCTTCCCCCATACATCTCGGCCCTAATCTCCTTATACCGCCCTCCTTTAATTACCACCCATAACCTGCCCCCCCCCATAAATTCCTACCCTAATCTCCGGGATACCTCCCCCTCATTAATTTCCACCCATAACCTCCCCCCCATACATCTCTGCCAAATTTTCCTGATCCCCTCCCTCATGAAATTCCCCAATCCTAACCTGCCCCCCCAACATCTCTCCCAAATCTCCTGAACCCCCCCCTCATTTAATCTCCACCCAAAACCCCCCCCCATACACCCTCTCCCTAATCTCCTGATACCCCCCAATATAATCCCCCACCCATAACCTGTCCCCCCAAACACCCTTTTCCCAAAATCTCCTGATACCTCCCCCATTAATCCCCATCCAAAACCCTTTTCCCCCCCCATACATCCCTCCCTAATCCCCTGATACCCCCTTTTTATGAACTCCACCAAAACCCTTTCCCCCCCCATACATCTCTCCCCGAATCTCCGGAAACCCCCCCCTCATGAAAATCTCCATCCAAAACCTCCCCCCTTTACTTCTTTTGCCCTAATCTCCGATACCTCCCTCATGTAACTCCCTCATAAACCCTGCCCCCCATAAAATTCTCCCTAATCTCCTGGAAAACCTTTCCCCAAGAACTCCATCCATAACCTGCCCCCCCTTTCATCTCTCCCCTAATCCCCTGATACCTCCTCATGTAATCTCCCTCCATAACCTCCCCCCCCATACATCTCTCCCCTTTAAATCTCCTGATACCCCCCCCCATTTAATCCCCAACCATAATTTTGCCCCCCAAAACCACCCTCCCAATCTCCTGAAACCCCCCCAATTAATCCCATCCAAACCTGTCCCCCCATCCCTCTAACCCTAATCTCCTGAATCCCCCTTTATGAAAACTCCATCCATAACCTGCCCCCCCCATCCATCTCTCCCAAAAACTCCGGATACCCCCTATGAAAATCTCCACCCAAACCCGTCCCCCCATACTCTCTCCCAAAATCTCCTGATACCCCCCCTATGTAATCTCCCCCAAAAACCTGTCCCCCCAACATCTCTACCCTAATTTTCCTGAAAACCTCCCCCCCCTGTAATTTTCCATCCAAAAACCGGGCCCCCATACCCCTCTCCCCTAATCTCCTGATCCCCTCCCCTCATTTAATCTCCATCCAAACCTGCCCCCCCCATAAAACCTCCCCAAAATCTCCTGAAAACCCCCTTTATGAAAATTTTTCCATCCATAACCTGCCCCCCCCTTTTCATCTCTCCCAAACCCTCCTAAATACCCCTCCCATTAATCTCCACCCCAAAACCTGTCCCCCCCAAAACATCTTCCCTAATCTCCTGATACCTCCCCCCATGTAATCTCCACCCATAACCCCCCCCCAAAACCCACCTCTCCCCCTAATCTCCAAACCCCACCCCCATTAATCTCCACCCATAACCTCCCCCCATACATCTTTACCCTAATCCCCGTGTACCCCCCCTCATGTAATCTCCATCCATAACCGTCCCCCCCAACATTCTCCACCCAAAACCCCTTTAATACCCCCCTCATGTAATCCCCCATCTAAAACCTCCTCCCCCATACATCCCCTACCCTAATTTTCCTGTACCCCCCTTCATGTAATCTCCACCCATAACCTGCCCCCCCATAAAATCTCTACCCTAATCTCCTAAATCCCCTCCCCCCTGTAAACCCCCTTCCCCCCATCTTTAACCCTTCCCCCCCCTTTAACCCATTCCCCCCCCCTAATCCCCCAAAACCCTCCTTTCCCCCTTTTATGTAATCTCCTTTCCAAAACCTTCCCCCCATACATCTCTACCCTAATCTCCTGTTTCCCCCCCCTCATGTAATCTCCACCAAAACCTCCCCCCCAAAACATCCCCTACCCAAAATCCCTAAAAAACCCCCCCTCTTGTAATCCCATCCACAACCTCCCCCCTCCTTTCATCTCTGTTTTTAATCTCCAGAAAACCCCCTTCATGCAATCCCCCGGCTCCTAAAGGGAAATTTTCTTCTTTTCTTTTCACAAAACCCGCCCCAAGATTTCCCCGTGTTTCCCCTTCAAACACGGAACTCACTTGCCCAACACACTAGACTCTCCTCCACTTTCACTAGCCTCAAAACCCGACCAAAAAATTCCCCCTTTTTCGGGGGCCCCAGCCTAAATTTCCCCTGCTGCCAAGACTCCCACCCCCAAACATTTTCGCCCCCCCCAAATTCTTTTCCTTTTTCCCCCTTCTTTGGGAGATTGTGAGCCTTTACCCGGGGAGTTCCTGTCCTTCCCCCTTTTCCATCAATTTGTCATTTAATTTTTACCAAAAGTGCTTTTTTTTGACATGTTTTTGGGATTAACCCCCCCGAATGTCATTTCCCTGGGGAAATAAGGGGCCTTAAAAAAAATAATAAAAAAAATTAGTTTTTTTGAAATCCCCCGATTGGAATCTTCTTTCTGATTTTTAGTGATATCCACATCACCAACCCACAAAAAAAGGCGGAGACCAAAGGGGCAACAAAGAAAAAAAACAATTCTCCATAAGGAACAAGTCCCGGAATTTTTACTTGGGCTACGGAGGGCCCCGACCAACGTCAACGAAACAGGAAATATCGAATTCCACTTCAAGCATCAGGGGAGCGATACAGAGCAACCCCGGAAAAAAGTATGTACAGAAGGGCGGGATTAGAGGGGTTTTAAAAACCGCTTAAAAAAACTCTACTTTCGATTTGGAAGTTTAACCTCACCCCCCAACGGCACTCCCGTTTTCAATTGGTTGCATTTAATCGTCTATCCTGTCTAATTTCCATCGGTTTTTTTTCAAAGGGAAAAAAAATTACCACTAAAAACTAAAAAAATTATTTAAGGTAACGGGAAATCATTCCTGGAAGGGGGACAACCCCCCCCAAACTAAAACCCAAAAGTGGCTAACCATTACTTGTGCTTGAAAACTTCAAAAAGATGTCCCAACTTCAAGACTAGGCAAGAACCATGGACAATGCACTAGTCACACCTACAAGTAATAAAAAGAATTGGAAAAGGGATTGTCCAAATCTCAGATACTTATTTCAATCAAGGATTCCACATATTGCCTATGAGGGTGACCTTTCCATCAATCGTTGAAGAACAATAGACTTCCTTTCTATGCCTGTATTTACAGCTCTATACTGTGGATTTTATGAATACTACACTTATTTTTTTGCTTTTTTTATATCTGGCATTTCTTGTGTGCACATATTTATCTTTCTTAATAGGATGTACTTAGAAGGTGTTTATAGAGGACACTCAACTTGGGTTGATTATGACTTTTATAAAGGGGAGCTCTACTGTTGTTTAAGGGTAGGTCCTTCACTGACTATTTAATGTGGGTGGATCCTTCCCTTACATTGATTATGGATGGTCTCTCCACTGGTATTAATCATTGGGGCATTGGCTGGTGATTAAGGAATGCACTTTGCTAGTTTGAGGGTGTTCCTAGCTCCTGGGGCCCAAGTAAAATAAAAAAAACAACTTACCTTTCTCCAGTCCCCAGTTCTAGCCAGGACGACAGGTAGGCGAAAGTGGGCGAATGCCTAGGGAGCCACTTCATCCCATTAATTTTCCTTTGGGGGGGCGCTATATGTCTTATTAGCCCAGGGCACCAGAATACCTTGACCCAATCCTGGTCCTCATCTCTCTGGTCTCCTTGAATTTCCAAATAGGGACGTTACCGCTGCAACTGATGATTGACTGGAGCAGTCATGTGCCACTAATTTCTAATTCTAATCGCTATTTGGGATGTTTTTCTAAATGGATCATACACAAGGGTGTTTTATGGAGGTGTAAGGAGTACTAAAAAAATCTAATGTAAAACCCCCTCACAAGACAATCCATACATCTGAAGAAAAACATGGTTTAATCTATAGAGGCCACAAGCCTTCTTTACCATAAGAACTGTGATTCTGTGGAATCGCCGCCTCAGGCGCTGGCCCTGGCAGGAACAGGTGAGGGCTTCAAGAAAGGGTTTGTTATTTACTTACATTTAAATAAAATTACAACTTCTGTAGTTGTCCAAAATTCTTATTATAATGTACATCCAGCCTGATAGTGACTTTGGATAAGGAGTGAAATTTTCCTTTTATGGTAAATAGGTAAGACCCTTATGGGGTTATGTTCTTTCCTGA
>JAODAL010050799.1:0-27137 GCA_025379985.1 Phyllomedusa bahiana | reverse complement strand
ATGGGTCTCTTGCCCCTCTAATCAGAAAAGAAGATTATATTTTTTTTTTGAGAGCCCTTTCTTGTGAAAGGGGACGATGAAGTCCTTGCCTTTGCCAGAAAATTTTGTCCACTTTATAGTCCCCCATGTCACGATCCCCATTTCTGACGCTTGATCCCCCTCCAGATCTTTTTTTAAATTTTTGTAGAGATATGAAACGCCCTCCTTAATTTTGAAGGTCTTCCCATGAATCAATGTGGGAAAGAACCACTTCAATTCCTGTACTTAGAACTGTGGTGTTAAGTTCTATTTGAAAAATTTTCCATATTCAACAACATCACATCAAATGCGACTTGTTGGGATTTGAAAAAAATCGCGGGCAAAAACTTCATTTTTGGCAAACAAATTAAGCGGAGAGACCTATACCTTGGAAACCCACTTACTTTATATATCACTCATGGTAAGTAATGAAGTTGAGTAGAAATATATTTTCTGTGCATTCTCCCATTGTCTCTTTGTTTTAAATAAGATGGAACATTAAAAATGCAGTATCCCCAAAAATTTCCTTGCAAAATTCTGCCCACCTCTTCTCCAAATGGGAAAAAAAACTTGGGGTTCGATGCCTTAAACCACCTTGATAGTCGCGATGTGGTTACTGCGCCTGCGATGGATGTGGCCTGCGCAGTTCACCGAGGAGACCCCGAGGAATATGGGCCAGTTTGTCTAGGGGTTTTTAGTAAGCAGCTGTTTCTTTGTTTTAAAATCACATTTATTTACCTGTTGAATAATTGTTGATGTAATTATGTTGTATACATGATTTGTCACATGAGATTTTTTGAAGAACTTTTTATAAAAATGGTTTTTTTAAAATTGAATTGTTTTTTACATATTTTTTTTTTATGTTGTTTATGGATTTTTTTGTTTTTATTGATATTTTGATTGTACACTGATTGTGAATGTAAATTTATTGGATTAAATCACTATATAAACCACTTTGTGGCAGGGGTTGTTAAGTGAGAAAGGCTCAATGTGAGCAAAAAGTTGCTGCTATTGGGTGATAAACAACCACGTTTTTTGAAGTGCTCCCCTTTTTAAATTTTTTGCTCCTAGTGTAGGGAGGGGAGAGATGGTGTGATAGCAGGTGGGGGTTAACAATTAGGGGTTTTTGGTGGGCCTGCCTGAAAAGATTGTTTTCAGGACACTTTTAAAAACTCGAAGGGGGGATTGTGCCTGATGGAAAGGGGGTTGGAAAAATTTTCCAGGGGGTTTGGTTGCAGCACGTGCAAAAAATTCTTGAAGACGGGGTGGGGGTTTGGTGAATTTGGGTGTCTTTTAGTTTGATGTCCGTAGCTGAGGGAGGAGGCGGGTTGGAGAAGAGATGAGGGAGGAGGGGTAGGGGGTGCGCCTGTGGAGATTTAGAGTGAGAGTAAAATTTTTTATGCTGTATTCGACTGGATGGAAAAACCGTGCAGTGATGACAAGGGGAAGGTTTTGTATAGGGTGGAGAGAAAGACAGCTGGTGTGTTTCAGGATAGATTGGAGAGGGGGAGGTTTTTTAAGAGAGGGGACGATAAGCAAGAGTTACAGTAGTCAAGTCGGAAATGAATAAGAGCAACAATAGAGTTTGATTGTTTAAGGAGAAAAGAACGTTTTGGAGATGTTCTTGAGGTGAGTGACAAGGGGAAAAATTTAAAAAAAAAAATATATGGGGGTGAAGCAGATCAATCTTAAAAAAAACCCAAAAGAAGGGGGGGGGCCTGCTGCCTAGGGTTATGGTGGCCCACACTGAGAGAGAAATAGAAGATGGCGGGTTTTACATAAAACAAAGTTCGGTTTTGGTAGGTTTTGGGGTTGGGATAGAGAAGGAAGTGTAGAGACAGGGACGCATCACGGGTTTTTTGGCAGGGGGAGGAGGCCAAGGTAAAAAAAAATAATTACACAGGTAGATTACTAAAAACCAAAAAATTCTGATGGGTTTGGCCAAGGGGGTTTATGATTGAAAAAAAAAAAAGAGGGTGGACCAAAAACTACCCCTGGGGCCCCCCCCCCCCCTATGGCAAAAGGGGGGGAGAGGAATAGACCTGCAAATGAAAACCTAAAGAAGCGGTCAGAGAGGTAGGTAGTAGATTTGGTTTCAACTGTCCCTCTTTAAAAGGGGTTGTATAAATGCAAAGATTAGTTTTCAAATGTGGGAAACAGAAAAAAAGGAAATTTTTCCCAAAATTTTTTGCTTTGTTTTTTTTGATTTGTTGGGGAAAAAAGGGAGAACTTGTATCTGCTTGAGTGCATCAGTTTTCTCTGTTTCCCCCTACCTGCTTCCCCTGCTTTTTGTTTATCTGATAGCAAGGAGTGACCCACTAAAGTCGGTACACAGGCCCGGGAAACCCTGAGTGTTTTGACTAACAAAAAAAAGGGACAAATTTATTTATTGTTATTTTTTTTCTTTTTTTTTGTTTTCCAAATTAAAAAGGATTACAGGAGACTAATTATTTTTTTTTTACTTTAGCTTAAAGCGCTCGGGACTTCAAATAAATATCCCCCTTTTTTCGCTTTTTCCCAAAAAGTTAATTTTTTTTCTGATAATGTACACTTCCCCCCCAAAAAATTTATGAGAGAAAAAAAAACAGAAATGCAGATATTTTTGAAATTTATTAAACAAGAAAATGAAATTCCGGGTCTAAGTATTCGACCCTTTGCTGTGACACTTGTTTAATCAATAAAGTCCATTTCCTTCTGACCCTCCTTGAGATGGCTACTCCTTCACTGGAGTCCGCTGTGTTTTATTAAATGATTGGACTTGATGGGAAAAGGGCAAATCCCGCTATAAAAAGATCTCACAGCTCACAGTGCATGTCGAGCCATGAAAATAATGAGGTCTAAGGAACTGCCAAGGGTCGTGCAAAATTTGTGGAAAGGGCACAGCCCGGGCCCAAGGTTACAAAAGAATTTCTGCAGACTAAAGGCCCTAAGGCACAGTGGCCTCCATAATCCTTAAATGGAAGAATTTTTGGGGGACGCCCACAACTTTTCCCTCGACCGGCCGTCCGCCAAACAAAGAATGGGGAAAAAGGCCCTTTGGGTGAGGAGGTAAAAAAGAACCCCAAGATCACTGGGGCTGAACCCCAGAGATACAGGAGGGGAGGGGAGAAAGTTCCACAAATATCTATCATGCACCCTCCAGCAGTTGGGGCTTTAGGGCAGAGTGCGGCCGAGGAAGCCTCTCCTCAGTGAAAGAATATGAAAGCGCAGAGGGAAGCCTTCTCCTCAGGCAAGACATATAAAACCCGCAGACAGGCCTCTCTCGTAAAAAGACTATGAAAGCCGCAGAGGAAGCCTCCTCGTGCAAGACTTTTGGAAAGCTGCGACGGATGCCTCTCCTCAGGAAAGGGACATATAAAAGCCGCAGAGGAACCCTCTCCCAGGCAAGATGGAAACCCGCAGACGGAAGCCTTCCTAGTGCAAGAATGGAAACCGCAGACGGAAGCCCTCTCAGTGCAAAACATATGAAGGCAGACAGTTTACACGAAGGACCCCAAACTATGAAAAAATAAGTTTCTCTAGAAACAATCCTGTATCAAAAGAGTTTCTGGTGGCCTCCCCGTCCAAACCTCGAAAATACAATATTGCTTCCTACTAAAACCCCATATTCTTTTATGGAATTCTCCTGAACTCCAACATTGGTCTCAGTAGGAATTTAAAATTCCCTGGGGGATCCTTTAAGGCTCATTTGTTGCCATGCTATGTGGCAGAAGTCCCAAAAATTTTAAAAATTGTTGATCTTTCTCATGCGCTCTTTTGGCAAAATTCATTGTCAGAAGATAACCCTAAAGTATAATAGACAAACTTAGCTGCCTCTTTCGTTATTCAAAAAGCAATTCCAGAAGTTTATACAACATGGATAGACATGGGATTTGGGGCAGTAGGGACCTCTATCCCAAGGACACTTTTAAGTCCCCTTTGACGATTAATGCAAAAAATTTACTATCCCGAAATCAATTTTTTTTTATCTATTTTCAAATCAGACATATTATACAATCATGGCAATGGCCAGATACCCCTAAAACACTTTCCCTTTCCATAATTTCCTTGGAAAAAAAACAAAGACATATAAAGGTTTATCAGCGCATACTAACCTTGTACAAAAACAGATCTCTTACAAAACCAGATTACGCCCCAAAGTGGGAAACCCAGTTGGCCCGTCCATAAAAAAAGAAAAAATGGCTTAAAGCAGCTAACATTGTTTCAAAATTTTAAAATGTGCAATCTTTGAATTGTAGAATGATTTTTCGTGGTTCTAACCCCCAAACCCCCATAGAATTCTTCCTGGATATATATTGTGTTTGGGGACGTGCGGTGCTAAAGGCTCCTTATTCACTGTGGGGAAATGTCCACTATCCAAACCCCTATGGAAAGAACTAGAAATTGTACTTAACATCTTCAAAAAGGAAAAAATTAAAATACACCAGACCTAGCTTTTAGATCTCACTTTTCATGACATCCACTTTCCCTTCCGTGCGTTCTTTCATGTTTAATTTGGGGTACAAGAATTACGATGCTTCACATTGGAAACACTCTCACGCCCTCTATTCAGAAATTATCAAAAAGAATAAAATTTTAATACGCTGTGAGACTAGTTTTGTAAACCCCCCCCAGCCATGCTAGAATTAAGAATAATGGTTTTTGGCCCCATCTATTTCTATAAGTAACAGGATAATCACAAAACTTTCATTGATGAAGAAATAAAAAAGGTTAATCCCGTTAGTTTTGTAATTGAAAAATTTTCTGATATATGATAAATTTTCCCTGTTCAAGTGTATTGTTGTTATTAATGAATCTGACATTACTAAAATAATGACATTGTATTTCTGCTTTGATGTTTTTGACATGGCATTTTGTTGCTGGTCTTTTTCTTTTTTTTTGCTTTGAAAAAGTTATATTATGTTATGTACCCTTTTTTGATAGTAAAAAAAAAAAGTTTTGCTGGAAAAAAAAAAAAAAGAAATAAGTTCTTGCTCTGATGGACGAAGATTGAACTTTTGGTGTTAATTTTAAGCGGGGGAGAAAAAAAGGCCCTGTCATCACCCGCCAAAACAATCCCAACAGTGAACATGGGGGGTGGCAGCCTCATGCTATGGGGGCAGGGGGCAGGAGGGTGGTTGCAAAAATTGAAGGAAAGATGAATGTGGCCAAGTACAGAAATCCTGGATGAAACCCCTTCCAGACGCTTGGACCCCGGCTGGGCCAAACGGTTTTTCTTCCAACAAGATATTGACCCTAAGAAAAAAAACAAAAAAACCGAGGCTTCAGAACAACTTTGTGCCCCTTTTCTTTACTGGCCAGCAGACCCCCGACTTAAAAACCCCAAAGGAGATCTTGGAGAGATTTAAATGGCGTCCAACAATGTTCACCATCCAACCCGAGGGAACTGGGGAGGATCTGCAAGGAAGAAAGGGGAGGATCCCCAAAACCAGGGGTTTAAAAATTGTTGCTTTATTCCAAAAAGACTCTGGCTGTAGTTCTCAAAAGGGGGCTTCAGCTCAATACGAGCAAAAGGCCCGAAAAATTATGAAAAGTGATATTTTAATTTTTCTTGTTTAATAAATTTGCAAAAAAAAAATTTTTAATTTTGGGGTTTGTTTTCTTTCAAGAGGGGAGGGTGGGGGGGGGGGGCCCCGAGTGGGTTATTGAGCAACAAAATGAAGTTCTTGGATCTTACCAAATGGCTACAATGACAGAAAGAGTGAAAAATGTAAAGGGGTCTAAATACTTTCCATACCCACTGTATGATATTATTATTTATACCTTTCATTATTGCCACTTATGCTGCTGTTTTAGTGAATTGTCATTAAGTGATGGGCCCCCCATCTCATTTTGACATGGGGCCCTATAAATTCAAGTTACGACCGTGCCACATAGCTGTTATATAAAATCAGTTTTTATCTTGATCTTTGGGGCCAGAACGTGTGACCCAAAAGCATTAAAAATGAAAATAAATTGAAAATACAACACGTTGGTCAAAAATTTCCAATTTTTTAATTGTTTTTTTAGATTTCACTTAAAAATTAAACTCCTGAATGTACTTGTAATTTCATTCACGTACAAGCGCTCACTATGGTAGTTTTCTGTTTGGAGGTAGCAGTCGCTCTTCTGTGACATTTAATCAACTTTCTTGTAAACTGCCTTTGGTTATTGTTCTGATCCCAGATGAGAGGAATTTTTAACCTCTGCCAATTTGCCTAAAGTCAGGAGCCAAGTAGTGTGAACTATGCCCAGAATGTGTCAAAATGCCCAGTTATTTCTTTCCTTGCAAAACAGCGGTGACCAATATAAAAGATGTGCAGTCACTAATGACTTCTATGTATGATGTTCCGTGTCCTTACAAATGGCTGCATATTGGTTTCATATTTCTCCTTCAGGCAATGACATCTAGCTAGAAAGAGGAGCGGGGCGCATCACTAAGGAAAGGCACATAGGATACGGAAAGCATACACAATGATCTTCTATGGGTCTACTAAGATAAATATGCTATGTTATATAAAGGTAAAGCAATGCAACAAAACAACAATAAAAAAATTAACTATGATTTTCTGCACAAAAAATTACAAATTTGGCATTACTTTCTGTGGCAAAAGTAAATACCTGTCCGCCATTTTCCCTTTTGGGCCACTCTGTCAGATGAACCATGTTGCTTCTCCTAGTAAATAGCTTACTACCCCCTAGTCCATACACATGCTGGTCCTCGCAGATTAAAACAGGCCACTGCATGCTGCAAATGTTCTCCTCAAACTATGGCAGCTTCCCAGCTTCTTAGGTGGCTTTTGACATGTGCTAGTGTATCTCATACTTACCAAATCTCCCGGGTTGTGTTGGAGCATCCTACAAATAGGGGAATTCTCCTGCTCCCCCGAGAGAGTTAGTGAATCTCCAGCAGCCCCATGGCTGATGAGTCACTAACGGCAAGGAGGTGGCCTGCAGAAAGTCTATAAGGTCTAGCTGTGGGGCGCACACAGCTTTGTCAGCATGTATGCACTGCCGGGGAGTGGAATAGAAGGTACCTCTGCTCCCCACTCCCTTTCAGACAGCTTTCCTGGATGCTGAATAACTTATCCAGCATTCAGTAAAGCTGAGTGACACACAATTCCCCACAGTTGGCACACCACTCTTAGGGCCCACCAGTGGAGTTGATTCTTGGGGGCCATCCATGTAGTTGATTTTGGGGGGTTTTCTGTGGAGTTAAAACTTTGGGGGCCCCCAGTGGAGTTGATTTATAGGGCCCCGCGGGAGTTGATTTTGGGAGCCATCCCTGTAGTTTTATTTTTGGAGCCCGTAGTGAAATGATTTTTGGGGGCTATCTGTGGAGTTGATTGTTGGGGGCCCACCAGGGAGTTATTCTATGGCCCCGCAGTGGGGTTGATTTTGGGGGGATCCTGTAGTTGATTGTTGGAGCCCAGTAGTGAAGTGGGTTCGTGGGGGTCTTCTGTGGAGTTGATTTTTGGGGCCTACCAGTGGAGTGAACACAATCCCAGCAGTGGAGCTATTCTTGGGCCACCATGTAGTTGATTCTTGGAGCCCAGTAGTGAAGTTGATTCTTGGGGTCTATCTGTGGAGTTAATACTTGGGTGCCACCAGTGGAGTTGATTCTATAGGCCCAGCTGTGGAGTTGATACTTGGGGTCCTTCCATGTAGTTGATTCTTGGAGCCCAGTAGTGAAGTTGATTCTTGGGGTCTATCTGTGGAGTTGATTGTTGGGGCCCACCAGTGGAGTTGATTCTTGGGGCCCATAGGTGGAGATGATTCTACGAGACCAGCAGTGGAGTTGATTCTTGGGGACCATCCATGTAGTTGATTCTTGGAGCCCACCAGTGGAGATGATTCTATGAGACCAGCAGTGGAGTTGGTTCTTGGAGCCCATTCTACGGTTATTGTACATGACTGTACATAAATCTTGCAATCTGCCTCTGGTTTTCCTCCTTTCTGTCTATGCCTTTCTCCCTAAAAAAAAAACACACACACAATGCTCAGGGGCCCACCAGTGGTTTACCTCTGCTAATCCGTGGGCCATTCTGAGTCGGGCTAGGAAGAACCCCTTTAGCCATCTGACGCAGCCAACCAAGGGCTGTTCAGTGACATCTTTTGCACCCACCCCATGTGTTTTATTAAATACTATCCACATTGATATAGATATCAGCCAGGAGGAGTTATCACAGGGTCATCCTGGAACAAAGATTCCGGATTATTTTGCATTCTTGAATGAGACCAGAATGCTTTTAAAACTTTTGCATTAAAGGAACTTTACCATATAAAATAACCTTTTCATGCTTCTATTATACTGTGCATAAAGTATTATTACTGCATACATTTTGATACAGCAAAAAAAAATTACAGCACATCAACAAGCAATATGTTTATTTGTCCCTGTAACAACAACTTGGAGCTGGCAATGGACTCACCTATTAGGCTGTTGATAATTTTTATGCTTTTAAGAACCAGACTGGCTAGAAAATTGTAGTGTGGAGTCTTAATTGCTTCAGTGTTTGGTTTGTGTAATGGCACTTCTGTACTTCAGCTATAATAACAGCATGTCATCGAAGGTAAACCCAAACTTAGTCTCAAAGTGAAAACTTTATTGGTGCTGAGAAAATAGTCAAAATCTCAACCGCTTTACAGCTCGGTGTTCCTTTCTTACTGACATAGCTTTTATGTTATGTTGCACTTCTGAATCGGTTCAAAGTTGACCTGATGCCGAGGGCTTCAGTTTGTGTCAATCATAAAAAATAAAAATAACTAACCTTAATAATATAGCAAAAATTTCAGACTGAGTTAACTTGCCCTCCTTCTCTGGTGCCACGATGCTGTTGCTCCAATGTCACCTCTGGTCTAGTGCTACATGAGTAGCCTTAACAAGGTCATGGGACCAGACGCACCAGGGAAGGGTTAAGTGAACCCATTCGAACCCAGTAACAAAAAAAACCTAACCCCAATTGAGGGTGAGAATTACAGGCACAGTTAGACTTAGAGTTAGGGTAAGCACGAAAAATGTTTAGTTCAGATCATGCACAACCCAAATTTTTAGAATCAAACAGGGATAGATTTGAGCAACACTACTTTTATGCAAATTCACTCTGCCCCTAGGAAAAATAAAACTATCAGCAACCAATAATATTAATCGGTAGTTAAATTTAACTTAAATCTGAGCTCTTTGGTTCTGATCGGCACTAATTAATTTTTGCCAAAATTCACCGAAAACTGATCAGAACCCTAACCCTAAGTTGAAGGATAGGGCTTTTTAACTGGTTTGCATGGCTTATCTTACTGGTCCCCAACCCCTCTGGCCCCATGGGTTGTGACATCACTTCCTGTCCAATATCACGTCTGATGTCACTAATGATCCAACATTACTTTAGGGTACCCTAATGTAATATTGGACCAGAAATGACATTGGATATTATGGGCAACATGTATGTATGGGGCTGCCGCAGAAGCCTGGCGTCTTTTCAGCCTGAAAACTGGTGCAGCCCTGTTCGCTATATTTTTAATCAGGCGCACTCTGAAATTAGGCACATTATAAAGCGCCTGCGGCACTTTGTGGTATGCCCAAGATTGGAGGGCGTGCTGGAGGCACACTAGAACCGTAAGATTCTACACATGGATGCCTTTTTATCGGCAAATCCAGGTGTATTACTGCTGCACCACTTTAAAAGTGGTTTAGCTGAACCAGCAGTGTCACTTTGTAGCTAGAAAACGCTAAATCTATGACCCGCAATAGAACAGGTTTATAGATTCAGGCGCATTCTACACTACTATTGTGCGCAAAAAAATGGCGTTGGGGCGCCAAAAATCATACACGCATGTCGCCCTATGTCCCTTAATCTGAAGTTGGACTAGAAGTGAAAGGATCAGAGGCAATTAGAACTAGATGCAACAGGGACCGGCGAATTAACCCAGGCAGACCAAATAACAAGCCTATCCCCAATGTAGGGTTATGATTAGGGTCAGGATTAGGGCAAGGTTTAGGGTCAGAGGGTAAAATGTGGGTCAGTTCATCACAAACCCAAATTTTTTCACAAGTTCAGCTGAACCAGTGTACAAACCGAGCAGGGACAGATCGGGAAACACTACTTGCATGAAGAAAAAAGAAAACGATCTTGAAAATAAACTATTCCTGGGTTCCTGTTATTGTCAGTACTGAGCAGGCTGCTGGTTGGCAAGAGAAGGGCAAAAAGCCAGAAACAGCTGTCTACCAAGATTCTGTGGTTTGGCTAGTATGGGATAGTTGCCTTCTTTCTGAAGGAATGTTAATTTGCATACTTTTTCCCATGGTGCATTGCCTGAAAATGAGCTTTTATAGACCACTGAGTCTTTTCAATGAGAAGCATTACTCCACCTTTCACTCCCCTCCAAAGCTGACATAGCTACATAAAGCACGACTCCTCACATTTGGATTGCATTAAAGTGATGGCAGGTCAGGTGTTTTGGGTGGTTTGAAACTCACCTGACACTCAGGTTGCTGCTCCTATAATCCACCATGCTTTATACTATAGCTTTATGTGCTAGATGAGCTGTTGCCCATGGTATGATTATTCAATATTTTGCTTATTGCATCTTACTAAGCTTGCAGGACAGAAAACATACTAGTTATATCATTTTGTTTCTAAGCTTGGATCCAGAGCACCATAAGCTTTGACATATCTATAGCAATGTCCAGGGACAAGATTTAGGGTGACATGTATGTATGAGGCTGCACCAGAAGTCTGGCGTCTTCTCCTTTGCTCTGTTTGTAACCAGGTGCACTCCAATATTAGGAGCATTAGAGAGCGCCTGCGGCACTACAACCGTATGAAGCTACACATTTATAGCTTCAGTACAGCAAATCCAGACACATTACTGCTGGAAAAAGGTAGAGCAAATCTACAAGTGGTTACCTGAGCCAGAAGTGTCACTTTGTTAAACAAGAAAGCACTATATCTATGACCCGCAGTAGAGCAGGTTCATAGATTCAGGCGCATTCTATGCTACTAATGCGTGCAAAAAAAAATGGCGCCAGGGCACCAAAATACATACATGTCGCTCTTATGTCCAACATTCTGTGTTAATGTTTTTAACTATCCTTTTAACAGAGCTCCATGTTTCTGACTCCTCGTAGTCATAGTGTAAAAAAGTAAAATTATGTCTCCCTGCAGTCACCACTAGGGGGAAGCTCACTGTATACTGTTTTACTAGACAATTCTATAGAGACAGTGGGGCAGATTTATCAAAAGTGTCTTACTTTTAGACAGTGTAAAGTTAGACTAGACAGTTTTATAATGCGCCACATTTATCATAGTGTTGATAAATCTGGTTTCAGGTTAGAAAATGTCTATTCTAACTCTGTACCACAATTAAGTTTTCACACCAGAAACGCCGACAAAATCTGGGCGCATTTTTGGTCGCACTTAAGCCACGCCCCCTTTCACGAAACCATGCCTCCTTTTATGAGGCCACGCCCCTTTCATCGGACGAGGCGCAGAAGCGTCTGAAACTGTCTAAAACACATAATAAATGTGGCGAAAAGCTGGTTTCTGCCGCAAATCTAGCCAGAATTCTGGCGCAACTGCTTTGATAAATCTGCCCCATTGTATTCAGTAAGATCCTTTCGGATCTTGTACATTTTAAATTCCCTAAAGACCAAGTTTTTTTTTTTTTTAAATCTTTTATCTTGACATTATGGAACAAAATGGGGCAGATTTATCAAGGCAGTTGCTCCACAATTCTGGCTCAAATTGCGGCAAAAACCAGCTTTTCGCCACATTTACCATATGTTTAGACAGTTTCAGGCGCTTCATAAAAAAGCGGCGTGGTTTAAATGCGACAAAATATGCGCCAGAATCCACGACCAAATTCTGCCGTAAAAGTAAGCCAACTTAATTGTGGTACAAAGTTAGACTAGACCAGTGTTTCTCAACTCCAGTCCTCAAGGTCCACCAACAGGTCATGTTTTCTGGATCCCCCACAGAATGCACTGACCATAATTATATCACCTGTGCAATATAAAGGAAAGCCAGAAAACATGACCTGTTGGGGGGGGACTGAGGACTGGAGTTGAGAAACACTGGACTAGACAGTTCTAACCTGCACCAGATTTATCAACACTATGATACATGTGGCGCATTGTAAGACTGTCTGGTCTAACTTTACACTGTCTAAAAGTAAGACACTATTGATAAATCTGCCCCAATATTTTTTTTTTTACTTTTGCATCAACACATTCATTTGGAATCTTGTTTTTCTAGAATAAATTGTAGTATCTTCTCGGAAAATTGGCGTTGCCGCGGCAGATTTTAGGCACATTGAATTAGTGTAAAGTGCGCCTGAAAGTACAATACTTTCTAAAATCTGACGTCAGGCATACCTTTCATAGTAAACTTCATGTGCCTAAAAATAGCGTATCATTACTAGTGTATGTAATGCACCCAACGAGGCGCCTTGCGTTATGGAGGCGCACAGCGTAACAATGTTGCTATATTTAATTCACCTTTTTAGGCGCATTACAATGAGTCATGCCCGGCGTATAATGCGCCTAGTTTTGGTGTATGAAAGTTTCTTTACATCAAGAATATGGCGTCAAGAGTATTTTGCCGCAAAATACACCCAAAAAAGGTGCTTGCGTATTGGGACATGTCGCCCATAATGTCTGGGAAAGATAAAAAGCCCACCACTATGCTGTTGTATTTCTTATTTTTTCTAAAGTGTTTCTCGCTGATCTAAACTAGGTGTATAAATAAAAATAGAAATGAAGGTACATGGGTCAGCAGTTATTTATACAGCCCAGGGGTGAACTATTGGCAGCTTACCTTTGTACAATAAACCTCTAATTTCCCAGACATTCACAGCTGAAAGAGAAGGAAACAGAAGAAAATATAGTTATCCTCTTTTGCCATAGTAAATTGTATGTTCAAATTGTCCCTTCTGCACTAGACAGTTTGTTCCAGAACTCCCACTTCCTCTGTTCGGCGTGTCACCATGTTTGAATTCACCACCCTGCTAGACTTCTATCCGGATAGTCCCCAAGAAAGAGCTAAAGGCTAAAATGATAAATTACACAGAGCACCTCTCATAGGAAAGCACTGAATGCTAAAATGATAAAAAAAAAACACTACTCTATATCCACATACAAGCATATCACACGGTTGGGGACTGAGCAACCACTTGAACCCACCTCGTTTCATCATCATCATCATCATCACATCATCATCATTGTACATTTTTTTTATGTTCTTCTTTTTCTGTGTAGTGTGAGTGTAATTAGGTAAAAAAAAAAACATATTAAAGAGTATGTCGTTTCTGAGCCCATACAATACACCCAAAGCATAATTAAAATTCATACAGCGCCAGTGTCGGACTGGTGTGAATAGGGCCTACATGCGTCTTATACTCTGCCTCTTCCCTTTTGGCTCTTTCTCTCTGCCTTTCTGCCTGCAGTTTACAAGAATCCCTCACCCCCACCAGAGGTTTCCCCTCTTCCCCTGTGGGCCAGCCCGAGCATGTAGGGTGCCATAGTAAAATAAGATAACCCTCCAACACCAATAACAGTAGGGTTAAAAAACTTCCTATCCCCCTTTCTTCCTCCACATCCTTCCTCCTTGGTTGAACTTGATGGACACATGTCTTTTTTTTTAACCGTACTAACTATGTAACCGGAAACTGGAACAACAGTATAAGTAGCAATAATTAAAGGGTTTGTCTCACTACAAGGATTGCTGCTTTTTATGTTAAAGATCTTGCAAAAACAAGTTACTTTGCAATATGTGTCCATTAACAGTGTCCAACCTGTTCCTAGATATCCCCTCTTGTATGGGCTGCATCAGCTCCTCAGGTCGCTATAGCTACAGACCTGTTCAATCTCTCCTGATAGGCTGCCAGCACTGGTTGCTATAGCTACAGACCTGTTTGATCTCTCCTGATAGGCTGCCAGCGCTGGTCGCTATAGCTACAGACCTGTTCAATCTCTCCTGATAGGCTGCCAGCGCTGGTCGCTATAGCTGCAGACCTGGTGTCCTCAGCAGCTTGTTACTGCAGGGCAGTAGTAACCAGTAAAGCCAGTAAACACACCCCTGAATTAAAAAATGAAACTGAGACAACAGGACTGAATTAAGATGAATCAATGTAGTGAGAAAACCCCTTTAAAGGTGTATATAATACCGCCCTATATGAGTAGTAGTGCTAGACATAAGCAAGCCACCATGTTTAAATATATCAAAAGTCAAAATAGAGATCTCTCCCAAGATCTGTTTATACCCAGGATTATATCTAGAACAAGAGGGCGTCCTCTACTTCTGAAGGAAAAGTTTCTACATTAACATAGAAAGGGATTCGTTACTGTAAGAGCAGTGAGACTGTGGAACTCTCTGCCAGAGGAACTTGTCATGGTGAATTCACTAACAGAGTTCAAAAAGGGTCTGGATACATTTCTAGATGTAATAATATAACAAGTTATAGTGACCAGGATTCTGGAGAAGGGTCTGGATACATTTTAGATTGTAATAAATAACAATTTATAGTGACCAGGATTCTGGAGAAGGGTCTGGATACATTTCTAGATGTAAAAATAGAACAAGTTATAGTGACTGGGATTCTGGAGAAGGGTCTGGATACATTTCTAGATGTAATATAACAAGTTATAATGACCAAGATTCTGGAGAAGGGTCTGGAGACATTTCTAGATATAATAATATATCAAATTATAGTGACCAGGATTCTGGAGAAGGGTCTGGATACATTTCTAGATGTAATAATATAACAACTTATAGTGACCGGGATTCTGGAGAAGGGTCTGGATACATTTCTAGATGTAATAATATAACAAGTTATAGTGACCGGAATCTTGGAGAAGGGTCTGGATACATTTTTAGATGTAATACAACAAGTTATAGTGACCAAGATTCTGGAGAAGGGTCTGGTTACATTTATAGATGTAATAATATAACAAGTTATAGTGACCAGGATTCTGGAGAAGGGTCTGGATACATTTCTAGATGTAATAATATAACAAGTTATAATGACTAGGATTCTGGAGAAGGGTCTGGATACATTTCTAGATGTAATAATATAACAAGTTATAATGACTAGGATTCTGGAGAAGGGTCTGGATACATTTCTAGATGTGATCATATAACCAGGTCTAGTGACCAGGATTCTGGAGAAGGGTCTGGAGACATTTCTATATTTAATAATATATCAAGTTATAGTGACCAGGATTCTGGAGAAGGGTCTGGATACATCTCTAGATGTAATAATATAACAAGTTAGGGGCCGTTCACACGGCTTATTCGGCCGCGGATTGGCGCCGTACGGCGCGCCGGATTTGCACTGCAGTACGGCATCAATCCGTCGCAGTAATTACGGTAATCCACCGTTCTCATAGAGAACAGTGGATTCCGTCGTGGAGAAAGTGACATGCACATTATACAGGCGCAATACATGCCGTGGATAATGCAAGTCTATGGGGCCGACGGGCCGCGCCACCGCCCCGCACCCGCCCCTTATTCAAGCCGGAATTGCGAGCGCGATCCGGCTCGCAATTCCGGCTTGAATAAGCCGTGTTAACCGGGGCTTATAGTGACCAGGATTCTGGGGAAGGGTCTGGATACATTTCTAGATGTAATAATATAACAAGTTATAGTGACCAGGATTCTGGAGAAGGGTCTGGAGACATTTCTAGATGTAATAATATAACAAGTTATAGTGACCAGGATTCTGGAGAAGGGTCTGGAGACATTTCTAGATGTAATAATATAACAAGTTATAGTGACCAGGATTCTGGAGAAGGGTCTGGATACATTTCTAGATGTAATAATAATATAACAAGTTATAGTGACCGGGATTCTGGAGAAGGGTCTGGATACATTTCTAGATGTAATAATAATATAACAAGTTATAGTGACCGGGATTCTGGAGAAGGGTCTGGATACATTTCTAGATGTAATAATATAACAAGTTATAGTGACCAGGATTCTGGAGAAGGGTCTGGAGACATTTCTAGATGTAATATAACAAGTTATAGTCACCAGGATTCTGGAGAAGGGTCTGGATACATTTCTAGATGTAATAATATAACAAGTTATAGTGACCAGGATTCTGGAGAAGGGTCTGGATACATTTCTAGATGTAATAATATAACAAGTTATAGTGACCGGGATTCTGGAGAAGAGTCGCTGATCCAGGGATTTATTCTGATGCCAGATTTTAGTCAGGAAGGAATCTTTTCCCTAAAATGAAGGGAATTGGCTTCTACCTCTTGGGGATTTTTTTTTGCCTTCCTCTGGATCAACACTTTAGCACAATAGGCTGAACTGCATGAACGTCTGTCTTTTTTTAACCTTACATAGTTTGCAACAAACCTATTCCCTACAAAAAAAGTACAATGTTTTAGCACCTGAGTGGGGCCCCTCAATGTCAAGTCTCCATAACAGCTGCTATGGCTTTGCCCATGTTAATGATGCCATGTTATATTATATGTCATGAAGCAGTTAATAGGGACAACGATTGGGAGCCTTGGCAAGTACCAGATTGCTTCCATATTGATGTTATCTCTGATTGTGACTTTGCTGGAGCCATTGATCACATATACAAGGAGGCCACAATCAGTTTTCATCTTGGCACCGACAAATAAGGGTAGGAAAGATGGACCCACCCAGTGGCAATACTAGAATTCATAGACAGGGCCTTACCACCTAATAGCAATAAACTAAAACAGCAGCATAAGCAGCAATAATTAAAGGTGTAAACAGCACCGCCCTATATCAGGGAACCCACATAGTAGAGCTGGAGAGCAGAAAGCCAACAACTAATTGTTCCCTACAAAAAAGGAACAGTGTTCTTGTATCTCAGCGAGCCTCCTCAACTTCTTGGCCCTATAGCAGTTGCTATGGCGACTATGACTATACTTACGACCATGATTTCCCCCCTGATGTTTCTGTCAAGTCTGCATCAGAGGTGGGATTATCAGCTGCACCGTGCAGTACTAACCTCAGATTTTTTTTCCCAATACCTGCAAGGCAGAAGTGCTGCTGTGTATTGCAGCAGATCTCCTAAAGGCGATCGCACAAGACCAATAAGGAGTCAAAGTTTCATAACTTTTAAAAGGGATTGTCTAGAGGAAAAAAAAATATTCCAAATGATATCTCTTCTACAGATAGGCACCTTTTGTTATATAGTTGAATTAGGGTATGTTCACACGGCGTATTGGGGCATCAACTGTACACTGGGGTAGACGGATGTAATTCATACCGTAATTGTGGGCCGCATGTAGGGCGTATTGAAGCACAAATATGCGGCAATATGCGCCCCACAATTACGCCGTGTGAACATACCCTTATATTTTCTATGGGCTTCCTGCAATTTTCCATTAGTTGTTTGATGACAGTGGGCCCAATATCTCCCTGTCTAGACACACAGGAAGCAGATCATGTAACCAAAAGGGTTGGGCTTATTAGGGCGTGTTCACAGGGCAGTGGCAAATACTGTTTGGTTTACTGGGCCGGTATGTGTCTGGTTTTGCGGCCGTCCCCCCGGCCGCGGGGTGCGGAGGGGGGGGCGGCTTTTCTCCGCAATGAGCGGAGAACAGGCCTCCCCCCTCCAATCGAGGTGTTCATATTCCATCCGGAAACCAGACGGAAGAATGAACATGCTCAATGCTTTTTGAGCGGCCCGCAGGCAGAAAAACCGACCGACGGAAAACCCGTGCAGTGGGGACAGTGGGGACTGCTGCACGGGTTTTCCATAGAGCCCCATTGTGCTCATTTTCGGCCGGTTTTTCAGGCGGTCTGCAAAACCGCAAACCGGCTGAAAAAACGACTGAAAACCCGTGCAGAGGGGACATGGCCTTATAGGTAGACTTTGGGGTCACACCCTTTTGCTCCTGCCTCCCAAGGCAGGAGGGAGAAAACAGGGGGCATGCACTGAGACTGAGATTCAAAGAGCAAAAACAAAGGCACAGCAAATAATCCTGGCGCTTCTAGTTATATAGGACCAGTGTTCGGGAGTATTTAAAATACAAGTAATTAAAATAGTATTTAAAATACTTGTCAGGTATTTGTATTTTGTAATCAAAATACTTTTTTTATTCAGTATTTTGTATTTGTAATTAAAATACTTTTAGGAAGTATTTTAAGTATTTTAATTACTTTCTAAATTCAAAACAAATGTTGTAATTTAAATAACCCGCACTTAAAAAAAACAACAGCGCAAGTCGCGTCATCACTCTTGTTTCTCGTATCTCGTGCGAGGTGCGACGAGAGGAGGGAAAATTCCAACGCGTTCCAGCAACGCAAGTCCGTCTTGTAGTGAAGCGTGATTTATTTTTAGTCTTTAATCATCCCGATTGCGTAATCCATTCTGTAAAATTACCGTATATACTCGAGTATAAGCCGACCCAGATATAAGCCGAGGCCCCTAATTTTACCACAAAAAACTGGGAAAACGTATTGTCTCGAGTATAAGCCAAGGGGGGGGGTATCTTCATAATAAAGGTCCTTTATTAGTACCCCCATGTGTCTCATATATTAGTAACCCTTATATAAGGCACACAGGGATTAATATGAGGGACATGATGGGGTTAACTGCTATTAATGTGAAGCACATGGAGTTACTGAAACTAAATTAATATCCCCAAATGCCTGACATTAATAGACATAGTAACTAAAGGAAGGTACCTGTATGTTTCTCTTTACTGTAGCATCCTCGCCTCCATGTGACAGATATCTTCTATAGGAGTCAGACACAATGAATCCTGGCCACTGACTTATCTGCAGGGTAGATGCTATTCCTAGTGGGCTAAAGGACCTCTGATCCATTTTTTGTTTTTATTAAATTTTTTGTTTACATTTTTCAAGTATTTTAGTATTTGGAAAATACTTTTGAAGTAGTATTTTAGTATTTGTATTTAAAATACTTCAGTCATAAGTATTTTGTATTTAAAATACTTTCCCAAAATATTTTCCCGAACACTGTATAGGACAAAGGGAAACCGCTTTCGAACAAGAAATGCTGCTGCTCCTCTGCAGAGAAGAGAGGCTACATAGAGAAAAGGAAAATTTAGCACAGAAAACATCACAGGGAGATAAATTAAGACTTGGGCAAGCAATTTTTTTTTCTTATGCTCAACAACCCCTTTGGTGTACTGTTATGTAAGGATGCAGAAAATCTTAACTCACATTTGGGTGTTTATTTTTTTTGTTTGTTTTTTGTTTGATGTTCGCCATGCGGGATAAATAACATGATAATATTACATATTACAACTTTTACCAACACAGAGATACCAATTCAAGTGATATTTTTTTTAATTGTTTATTTATTTCTTTAAACATTCGTTTTATTATGGAATTTATGGGCAGTTCACAAAGAATGTAACAAACAGAATGACTCCTTGCAACAGGCAAGAAGAAAACATCAGTAATAGTTAAGTAGCGTACGAAATCAGCGGTAAATGATCATATAACAGAGGTCTCGATAAGGAGGATGTGTGCACACATTAATTTAAAGTCACAATAAAATTTAAAGATTTGACAATGACAGTGGGTCAAATAACATTTTACGTAGAAAATTAAAAAGACATCCAGGGCTCCCAAAGGCCCTTCCTTTTAAACAAAAAAATGTGGGGAAAGGTCAACAAGAAGGGGAAATTCACAAGAGCGTTGAAATTGGGCTTTATTGATCACCTCGGATAATAGAGGGATTCTGGGGCTTTTCCCGCACTTTCCTTAAAAATGTTCTTGCTTTAAATCAAAAAAGTGAAAAAAAACGGTTTTTTAAAAAGGGGGAATTTCCCGGAGGCCCAAAATCTAGAAATGCAAGCTCAGGTCTTGGTCGGGAAAAGGAACCCGGGAACCATTAAAAGTAAGTGAAAAAATTGATGACCAAAAAAAGATTAAAAATGGCAACCCCCCCACATAAATGTAACAAAAGGTCCCCGTTTCCCGCATTGTTTCCAAAAAAAAAGGTTTGATGTTTCCTGAAAACATGGGGGCTAAACGAGAAAAGGGGAGATTTCCAATTTTCAAGTGTAAACTTAAAGCATTATTTTTGTGTGATTTAGGCAAAATTTTAAGGTTTTTAAGAAGCCGAATGTGCCTCATGCCCTTTTGTAAAAAAAATTCTTGGGGTAAAATTTCCTTTTCCCCCTTGTTTTATGGTATGAAATTTTTAAAATTGCGTGACTATCAAGAAGTTAAGGGGGGGGAGGGGGGGGGCGGATTTTAAAACCCTTTTCCCCAAACCCTTTGTTTTTTTCTAATTTAGGAAGTTGTGGAAAAACTTTAAACGTTGGGTTTTCCCTTGCGGGATCTAAAAGTTTTTAAGGATTGCGAATCTGAAGGGGATTGAAAAAAAAGGGGGATTGGGGAAGTTGAAATTCGTGTCTTAGATCCGCCCCAAAAGGGTTTTAAAAAGGTCATTGTTTGGTTTTGAGTTTGGGCGATAAAAAAGAATGTTTATGGGGTTTTTCCATGCATGGAAAAGGTTTTGGTCGTGTTTTCCACCCAAATTAGGTTGGTAACGAGTTTTGTTTTTTTATGAAAAACACAAAAAAGAGTTGGGAGGACCAAAACTTAGACCATAGTTTAATTTTTTTTCAGGGGAGAAAAGGGTAGGGTAAGGTCTGTGGGGTGGGGCCCCCAAAAGGAGAGCTCTAAGGGGGGCAACTTACAAAGGAAACCCGGTGTAAGGGGGATGGCCCTCAAGCTGGCCCCTGAAAAGGGGAGAGAAATCATGCCCGAGTGTAGGGATTGGTCCCAAAAAGAATTGCGATATTTAGGTTGAGAGGTTAAAGGAAAAGGCCAGCCCCCCCTTTCTGTAATTTTGGAAAAAATAAGTTTTTTCACTTTTCGCCCTTTTTTCCAAACCAAACAAAATGGGGAAAAAAGGCGTTGTAAATTTTGATGAATTTTTGGAAGGGATCAGGTAAGGAATTGTCTGCACAGGTAGATGAAATTTTGGGGGGGAGGGGCATTTTTAAAATATTAAATTTTTAGCTATCCCTGAAAAAGTAAGTTTGGACAAAACGTTTTTATTTCGGAATCTAGGGCAAGGTATAGATCCCCATAGGGGGTTGAGATTTGGGGTGTGCGGTAAAAGTGGGAGAAATTTAATCCTAAAAATTTAAATTTTATAGAAGTTTTCTCGAAAATTTTCTAAAAAAACCAAAAATTTTTCTTTAAAGGGTTTGAGTGGGGGGTCGAGGAATTTTTTAAAAAAACCCCCGGGGGAAAGGGAGGTTTTAAGAAATTTTTTGTGTTTTTAAAAGGGAAAACCTTAGAGTACAGTTGTGGGTGTTTAAGGGAAAGGCTGGAATAGGGTAAATGACGGGTTGGGACACTAAAGCATGATATCATCGGGATAGGGGGATTTTCTTTTTGATGGGAATTGGTGAGGGTTTCCCTACCTGATATGGAAAAGGGGTTAATTCTAAAATTTTGCTAGCGGTTCAATACCCTAGAATGAAAAAAGAAGTGGGGGGTGGGCCCCCCCCCCCCCCCCCCCAAATTGGCCGTTGGGGGGCCCTTGGTAAACAAAAAGGGGAGGAGAGGAAGCCGGGGGTGAGCACTGAGGCAGAAGGAGTGGAGTAAAAAGGGTCTGATGGGGTGAGGGGGTATGAAGCCGGAAAAACCAAAAATTTTTGTAAAAATGAGTAGATTTTAGCGCCCTTTTACTCTATCAAAAAGCCTTTTCGGCATCTAACGAGGAAAGGCCCAAAGTCAGAGCATAGGGAGCCAGCAAATCTGTGTAAGGTCTTTAAAAGGGGGCGGGTTGCTCCCCTTAGCCCTTTTCTACCCCTTTTCAAATCCCGTTTGGGTCATTTGCAGATCAAAAAAAGGGAGGACAACCTTGAGGGAGGAGGTAGAATTTTGGCCCTAGATTTTAAAAAAAAATTTTTTAGAAAATGGAAAAGGGGGCTTTTAGTTTTGGGGAAAAGTTGCGCCTTGCCAATTTTTGGGTTTTGGGGGTGGTGGGGAAATTTTTGGGGTTTAGGGTTTTTTTTGGGAGGTTGTGCCATGTTTGCCCAAAAATGGGTTTAACATATCGTCAAAGTTTGGGAGGGGAGGATTTAGAGTAAAGACGGGGAGTACTCTTTTGTCAAAACCCCTCTGGCCCTGGCGCTTTTTTTAAGTTTGGTAGATATGATAGCCAAACTGAACCCCAAAAGATGTGAAAGGGGGGGTTTTTGGGTAGAGATGTTGAGAAAATTTTTAATTTGGGGGGGTTGACTGAAAGGGGAGGGAAAAGGGTTAATTTTCCTCATTTAGAGGGTATGGGAAAATTTTCTGTAGGAAAATAAATTTTACAAACTTAGAATAGAATTTAGCGTATTGTTCAGCTATATCGTTTGGGTTCATAATTTTTGGGAAACCCGACTCCGAGGTTAAATGAGTTTATTTTGGTACGGCGTGTTGGGGTTTTTTTCGTTTGGGGTAAATTTTGGAAGGGTCTATTTCCCCCCTTTTTATAAAAGGTTTCCATTTAAGTTTGGAAAAATTTTTTCAATTTTTTTGAAGGGGACATAGTTCGTTTATCGTTTTGCAGTTTTGCAAGGGTGTTTTTTGTTTTTAGGGGGAAAGGGTTGGGGTTTTTAGCTTATTGTTAGCTAGTTGGGGGTTTTAGATAAAAAGAGCATTTTTGCCGGATTTAAAATTTCAAGTTTGTTTGTGGCAGGGGGGGAAAGGAAAAAAGGGCCCCCCATGAAAGGCCCCTTTTGGGCCAAAACCATAGAGTGGGCGTTTGACGGTATGAGTGAGTATTTAAAAAAAGAAGTAAACAGAGTAAGGGATTAAGAAAATGCAACATTTCCAGGTGATTTGAGGGGGAAAATTTTTTTAACCCGCCAAAGTGGGGGGCGAGAAGGAAGTTGAAGAGGGGTTTCTAAGAGAGTAGTCGGCCGGGGGGCGTGGTTTCCACCAGGTTATTTGGCCCAAAATTAGAAGGGGTTTAGACGTTCAAATTGATTTTGTCCCCCTAAAAAGAAGTCTATTCGGGGGAAAGGTTTAAAAATGGGTTTAGGAAAAAAAATTGTAGTCCTTTTTCCCGTAGGTGTAAGTATTCTCCATACGTCATGCCAAGTCTTCTTTAAAATAAAAAATTTTGGGATGTCGAAGCTTTTGGGTTTCCCCCTGTTTTAGATCTGTCAAAGCTGCCAAATTTTAACCCCCGGGGTTTAAAAAACACCACAGATGAATAAACCCCCATTTCTAACCTAGTTGCCCTTTTGAATAAGATTCCAATAAAAAGGGGGTTTTTTTTTTGTGTTTTGGTTTCATATAAAAGGGGAAAGATGTAAGGTTTTGAATCGGGTTTCACAAGCTAAGGGAAAAATAAACGAAACCCTTTGAATCTACAATGATTGGGTAAGTTGAAGGGACAGGGTTTTTTTAAATTTAAAATTTGGGTACTCCAGTTTTTTTTAGTTTTTAGGGGGATTTGGGAAAATATATGGGGAAAAACTTGTTAATTTAAAACTTTCGCAAAGGGATGCTTTAAAAAAGGGGGAGTCTCCTTTTAGGGAAGGGTACATCGGAGCCAGATTTTAAATTCCTTCCCCGTTAGAGATTTTTTAAAGGGGAAATTTTAACCCCTTTTGTTGTAGGTAAAAATTTTTAAACCCCTTTTTAGGAGTAAAAAGAATATGTGTGCAGGTGTTAGTACCTAGAAAAACATTTTTCTGGAACCTAACTGTTGATTTTTTCACCCAAAACAACCCCTGAACCCAAAATTTTAAGAAAAAACCCAAAAACAAATAGATGTGATAAAAACAAAATTTGAAAAACTTTTATCCCTTCATGGAAGAGGAAGAAATCGGGTTTGTCCAACCCCTTTTGAGCTAGAGGAGAAAAAAAAGCAAGGGACCCTCCAGGGGGGAAAAACCCCTTTTAAGGTTAGTAACAAGCGCAGGGGGCCCGTATAGGGGCCGACCATCAAATTACTAAACCCGGGTGGCGGAGGATTTTTCGGCCACGGGGGGTAACTTTTCGGCCCGGGGTTGTTTCGTGAATTGGGCTGGACTCAGGGAGGAAAAAGAAAGGTTCAGTGAGTGAGTGGGAGCAAGCTTCTTCCCGGACTATTAAACGCCTGAGCGCCATCTTAGTAATAATCAGCTTCAAAAAAACCCCATTTATACAGTTTTCCTTTTCTCTGAGTTTGGTGAAAGGCTGGAATTCTCTTCTTCGCAGCTAGTAGCAGGGGATAAGGGGGGGAAACAAAGAGATGGATTGAAATTTATTGCAAAGAGTCTCTCTACTAGAGCCTCAAAAATTTCTTCTTTAACTGTGAAGTGGATGCGGGCGTTGTATTCTGGGAACCTGTGATGGGGGGTTTGCGAGGGTTTGGGGAAATTCGGTGGTTCTATCAAGGTTAGGTCTTGAGAGCTGCATTTAGGGAGGACTAGGGCCATTAGATCAGTCAGAAAAGCATTTAACTGGTCTGGAGGGATGGACTCGGGATGCCTGTACCCGGGACATTGTTCCCCCTTTAAAGGTCTTCGGGTTAGGACTTTATTGGAAAGGCGTTGGACTCTTCTTCCAATGAGATTTGGCGTCTTAAGGGTGTTGTGGGGAGCAAACTCAGACATCTTTGACTAAATGTGCTCCTTTTCTAGAGGAAGGTTTGGAATGTCTTGCCTGAGGTCTGTAATCATTTGTTTGATGTCAGATTGGAGGCTAGATCTAAAAGAAGCAAAGAGGCGTTGCATTGTAACAGATGTTAGAGGTTGGGAATCAGCATCTTCTGGTTGCTCAAAACTAAGAATCAGCTCTTAAAGATAGGACGGTGGAGCGGGGGGAAAAATGTAACCCCCCGCTTGGATTGCCCTTTTTTGTGAATTAGAGGCGAAGAAATCCGGAAGTTTGGTGGGTTTGGCCCTAGTATTTTTCTTGGAAGTACCTCCCATTTTAACCTTTGTTTTCCCAAAAATTATCGAGGGTGACTTTTGTTTAGTGAGGGGGTTTGGCCCGAGGACCGGGAGGCAAGATGTGACAAGAAGATGGCTACTACTCTCGCAGTATTTGACCAGATCAGCGACCGAAGGAGAATTCTCGGTTTTGAAAGGTGGATCAGATCTTCTCTGGTGTCCAGTAGAGAAGAGGTTCAGAGGGACGCGGGGCAAACAGGTGGGCCCCCCACTTAATTTTATCATTGAAATGGCTGGCCCAATGGAGCAATGGAGATCCCCGGGGCTTAATAGGTGGAAACAAGGTCCTCCAGTGATCAATGAAAAGGGAAGGTTTTTTAAGTAAAGAGGAAAAAGTGGATCCCTTTAGATCATTTGAAGTGAGCGGGCTTAATTGGGAGGGGGAGGGAGGGTTTTTTATTTAGGCTGGTATGACCTTTATAGAGGGGGTAGCTTCAAGAGTAAGGGATTTCCCGGGATGGAGGATAGTTGTCCAAGGCTTGCTGGGCGATTTTGGGTAATGGGGTTTACAAAGCTGTTGGGCTAACAGTGGGACGTATCAGCTGATAGTGCTTTGGGGGTTTTATGCTGCGCTGGGTGTCCCGGGCCCTTGCAGGGCAGGCCTTGTCAGGAGCAGCTCTGGTGTAAGGCGGGTGTCCAGTACCGTTGCTGTCCGCCGATGCTTTCCAGCGGTTTTTCAGCTCCCCGCGGGGTGGCAAGTCCAATGCCGGAGCCGTCTGCACACGGCAACAGCGGCGGATGACCACGCGTCTCAATGTCGTGGCGTTTCCGAATGTCCAGCGCCCCGTGGAAACACGGGCGGGGGTGAAGAACAGGATGGGCGGGTGCGGTATCGGAGAGTGATCGCAGCACGACAGCGGGTAAGTGGAATGAATGTGCGACCCGGGATTGGAGGGGCCCTTTTCCTGGGGCTGCACCGGATACCCGCGCAAAGACACCGACGGGTGTTCCGAGTGTCCTGTTACTTTTGGGGCAAGCGGGGGTGAGGCAAAAGTATCGAAAAGTGGGGGGAGTGACATGTTTTTAAATTAATGTCCAAACTAATTTTTTTGTTAGGGGGGAGGGGTTTTTGGGTGCAAATCGGGGTTTCTGGAGGTTTTGGGTGACACAAAATGGGGTGGGGCTCACGCTGTTACCCAGGCCGGTGAAAGAGGGGGGCCTCGCGGGGGTTGGAAAAACCCCAGTGTGTATTTTTGGTGCTGATGGTCCCGGGGGGGGAGCCTTGCAAAGGGCTGTCAGTTTGGTTTTTGTGGCAAGGTTTTTTCCCTGTTTTCAAAGGGCTTATTCGACCCGGTTTTGGGGAGTAGTCCCCGGGAGAGGGAGAAAGTCCAACACAAGTTTTCCTCAGGCCACCCCCCCCGTTTATTTATTTCTATATGATACATGGGAAGAGTTTTTTTATTTTTACTTTCAAACTTTTTACATTTTTTGAAAAACATTTTTTTTCGGTTTTTTTTTTTAACCCCCTTGGAGGTTTAACTCACTCCTTATACTTTTTACAACGTAAAAATGTTTGTGCAGTGCATAGTGAATTAAATTATCTTATTACACCCTGTCTGTGGGTCATTGAGACAAAAGGGGGGTTTGGGTTAAATGGGTGGGATCGAGTTTCAATGAAAACCTAGAAGTGTATTTAAAAGTCACCTTCCCCCTAGGAGGGGAACTCAGTTTGGGTGTGAGCCCACTACACTCAAGTTTTTCAGGACCTACCGTTATGTCCTAAATGCAATAAGGGGGGTTAAAATAAAAGAGTGAAAATTTTTTAATATTTTTTAAAAAACCCATTCAAATAATTACTTATTTAAAAATTTTTTAATTTTAAAAATTAAAAGAAAATTTAGAAGACTATTTTCCTTCGGATGTTCCTCAATTTTAAAAAAAAATTTTGTAAATGAAGACTCGTTATTTAAAATTGTTCACATTTTCTTCCCGGAAAGATAAAAAGGGTGGGGCTCAGTGTATTTGATTTGATTAAATAAAACATTATTAATTAAGGATCAAAAGTTGTGACAGACAGAAATTGAAGTTTCAGGGGTGTTTGAGGAAATAAGTAGAAGATGGTCTAGAGTAATGCAATAAAGGTAGATCCCTACTAACGGCAAAATTAACCTTTCAGTTTTGCGTTAGTACCACATTGATTTTTTTTTTTCCTTTAATAGTATGAAGATATGGTCCTGATTTTTATTATCGTCCGGTGGGTCAACTTAATTTTTTTGGTTGAATGAGG